>JNDT01002255.1:0-108801 GCA_000697055.1 Saksenaea vasiformis B4078 | reverse complement strand
CAGATGTACAGTGCAACATCCCTAATTTCAAAATCTTATAATTGCAAAACCCGTGTCCACCGCCAGAAAACATAGTGTAGATTTTCAAATCTTCTGTAATATCAAGTTCAATCCTGGAAAGGAGGTTGAATCTCTTATAGCGGGGAGGTTTAGTGCTCAAAGGTATACTAATCCCATTGATCCTTTGCAAAATATGACGTAATACCTCCTCATCAAGAAAATCTATCATTGTGTCAATGCGAAACAATTGATCTTTAAGTAGAATGCAACGTTTCTCTTCTGCAGGGCAAGTATGTCGTCATTCGCAATCTCCTTGTCTTTTTATCAGCGAATACGTCTTATTCAGTCCTTAGATCAACAGTACCCTCTTCTTCTCGGCAGCCACTCTCGAAATCGGATATTGTATGTATGCAATCAAAGCCCACGCTCATAAAGTGCGCCCTTTCTAGTTTCAAGTCCTCCGTTCCTTGCAAAATGCTTGAAAATTCCGGGTTTTCATATTATAGAGGATGTGTCACAAAGCATTCTGAGTATGAATTGAGCTAGTGTGGTGGATAAAGCTCTCGTTTGACACACTGAAACGCAATCCAAATACCTTCCAAAATTGCTGGCGCAAGACATGTCTCATGGATAAAGCTGTCTATGAAGATGAAGCAACCTCAGTGCTGGATGAACTTGAGACAAGCATGAATTGTCACCTCCAGGCTATCAAGTGGACCACAATGACACTGTATCCCTGGTTGATATGTCACGAAGAATCAGTACAGATGGAAGCGATCATGGGTCCCGCTTTTCTCTTCTTTGTTATCACTGCGGGAACACTTGGTATAGCGCTAGCTGCCGTTCACGGCTCTTTCTCACTTTCAGGTAAATGATCAGGAATTCTGCGTCACAACGCAACTGTGGCATTTGAGCAAGTTAAAGAAAAGGGAAACGGATAAAATCCTTTGGGATTGTTGGATATCGTTTTATTTCATTCAATTTGTCTGCCTATTTGTATTTGTTCGGTCTTTTCAGAATTCAGATTTAAGTAAACGTTCTTCTCGGTGATAGGTGTTCATGATGGTAATTGCTGCGGTATCAGTGCCACCTTGTTAACCACCTCCGCGATGTCTCTATGATTTAGAGATGAGGCATAGTTAACGTTCCAATATAGAGAATCTCACAGTAAATGGGAAATACGTTAACCTCGATCCTCCTGTTGTGGAAGACATTTTGATAGGATGCATTTACTTGAAAGTGACAAAAAGCTGTGAATGGCGGGTAATGCTTTCCCCATAGCGTTATCCGATACCTGCCCAAAGTGTCCCACTTTGAAGTAATTTGATCTCTCTTTTTTCTGAGGCAGCTCTTAAAACTTTGACATGATATCTGTAGATAATGGCTTAAAGAACATTTTTGATGAAAATATTCCGATTGTCCTTCATGTGTAAGGCGCTGAAATGGCGTATATATTTAATTCATCGCGTGTATGCTAGGAAACTCATTGTACAAAGCGACGATCCATCCCGCAGCCTAGCTATGTCCGCTAATTGGCTGTCCAAAATAGCACGTGAATTGGCTGTCCAAGAGGACTATGAATGGCTGTCCGGAATGACACATACGAAAATGTCCTCTTTGAGTAAGTGACTGCCTTTCTTTCCCAATGCGCATGTGAGAAAGCGAAGTGAATTTAAGGGCCACTTGGTCTCTTTCTTTCTTTTCGCTGTTTTCCTCTTTTTCGTGGGTATCATGTCTACTTTAACTTCAACCGATCATTTGGTCCAACGACATCCAACCGCGGTTGTGAAAACAACTCCCGAATTCAAAGCCAACTGCGAAAAATGGCAGGAGCTGATTGATGAATTAAAGGACCGGCTTCGTGATGCCACCAGTGAGGGAAAAGAAAAACATATTGCGCTTCACAAAAAGCGAGGGCAGATGTCGGGTAGGATTACTTATTTGTCTAATGAAACTTCCCTAACGACTAGTTGAGCCCGTGAACGTCTGGAACTGCTGCTGGATGAAGATTCGCCTTTCTTCGAGTTGTGCGCTTTAGCTGGTTACGATCAAGATGATATGACGCTGGGTAAAACCTTAAATTAAGTTAGTATGGCTCAATTTAGCGTGAGTTAGGTGGCTCCGTTGTGGGCGGATTGGGTCTCGTCAGGTAGAGAGAGATACAGTAATTTGCTTTTTCTACTTCACGTATTAAGATATTCCGCCTGTTTCGTGACAGTGGTGTTTTATGTCTAGTGTCGGCTCATGTACCTACTATGGCAGGTGGTGCCATGAATGAAATATCGGCTCTCAAGGCAGGCCGATTGCATCAGATTGTTATGGCCAATAGGCTACCGACCATAACGCTTGTCCAATCTGTAATAGCTGAACGTTACTTGGGGAAACGATTACTTAGACTGTCTGTAGGCTGGTGCAAATTTACAACAGCAATTCCGAGTTTTCCATAGAGGTGGCGCTGGCTTCAGAAATATAGCTTTACAGTAAGTTCCATCTGAACGCGGGCCTAGCTGAGACCAACTACGATGGATAGATCCAAAGCCGGTATCCCTTCTTGCTGTGTTGTGTTTGGAAGCTCAACAGCAGGCGGTGCTTATACACCTGGTATGAGTGACTACGTGATCATGGTCAAGGTGCGTACGAAGTTGGGTTTGATGATAACTGTCTTAACGCTTTGCTACAGAAACAAGCACAGGTGTACCTCGGTGGTCCACCTTTGGTTCAAATGGCTACTGGTGAAATCACGGATGCAGAAAGCCTGGGAGGAGCAGATATGCATTCGCGTGTTTCCGGCGTCAGCGACCAATTAGCAAACGATGAATTCGATGGCATAAGAAAAGCACGCGAATGGATGGCCAATCTGAACTGGGAACAAAAAGGAAAATTACCTGAACGCCACCTATTGGGACACTATGAAGAACCCTACTACGATCCACGTAAGACGCCTGCTATCTAGACGTCGCCTGTTACTTATACATACAAAAACATCGTAGAGGAGCTTCTTGGTATCGTCTCGGTAAACATTAGAATCCCGTTTGATGCAACAGAGGTTATCCTCCGTATCGTCGATGGATCGCGCTTTACCCCCTTCAAACCCAACTATGGCGTCAACCTTGTTACAGGCTGGGCTTTTATTCAAGGTAAAAGATATGGCCCCTACAGACAATAACTAATCCTTATCGCCAGGCATTCCTGTTGGTATCTTGGCGAATAACAATGTCATCTTTTCACAAGAAGCCAACAAAGCCACCCAGTTCATCCAGCTTTGCAACATGAAGTAATGTGATAGAATATCATAACTGTCTGCTAAATGAAAACTGTATTAGGAATACTCCTCTCATCTATTTGCAAAATATTACCGGTTTCATGATTGGCAAGCGCTACGAAGAGGAAGGTATCATCAAGGCTGGAGCGCGGTTCATCAACGCCGTCAGCAATTCGAAAGTACCATCCATCACAATTATGATGGGTGCAAGCTACGGAGCTGGTAACTACGCTATGAATGGTCGTGCGTATGAGCCCAGGTATGTTCCATGTTCAAGATGACGTATAGAAGCTTGATGAAATGATTAGGTTCTTGTTTTCGTGGCCTAACTCACGTTGTTCTGTCATGGGTGCCGAACAATTGACCGGTGTCCTTGATATTGTCATGCGCCAAGGCGCCAAGCGGTAATGGAGTGATATTCTCTGCTTTCATTGTCTAACAACGAATCTCCAGCGCTGGTATCAAAATCAATGAAGAGTTGGCAGCCCAGCGTTCTGCCATGTTCCAAGCATCTGTAGAAGCCGAGTCGGACGTCTATTATACTTCATCTCGCTTATTGGATGACGGTATCATTGATCCTAGAGATACACGCTCCGTCATCGGGTTCTGTCTCGCAGCTATTTATAATAATACTGTAGAAGGAGGCAATCTTTATGGTGTAAGCCGCATGTAAATCTTCTTGAATAATTACAACGAAATGCAAATTTGCTACTGTTCCGCTGTCAGATCAGCAGCACATATATCATCTTTGCTGAAACATCGTCTTAGATCTTCATCGGATACCAATTCGCCTCCTCCACTAGATATCTTTTCTAATGCTTGTTCAACAGGCGGATCGTTCATTCCATTTTCTATCCCTGAAGCTGCACGTCGTTGCTGTTTTGCATTGTGTATAGCCTGAATCCTCTCCTCGATTGTGTCACGTATGATATACCAAAATACAGTCGTCTAAATCGAAAATGAGTAACTTCCATGTCAATCATAGCAGGGATTACCTGTTTGGTTTGGCCAATACGGTGAATGCGGCTGATTGCTTGCTTCTCCAGCACTTCATTTAGGACAGGTTCGACGATAAATACAGTCTGAGCCGACACGAGTGTCAGACCACTTGGGTTTTTTAAGATTAATACAGGTGTATCGATGTTAGACCGTTCCCTACCTGGAATGACTTCGTGCATGTAGTAGAATCACATTCGTTTCCGGATCCTCGTTAAATTTCAGGAGTCCTCCCTTCATCCTTGACTTGCTAAAATCAACAAAGCCAATGTTGTTTTTCTGTAGACCTTCACCCAGGATTTCAAGTACTTTGTTCCACTGAGAGAACACAACACATTTTCCATTTGTTGTTTCCTTGATTAATTTAATATGTCGTATAATCGTATCCATTTTTGCGCCTTGAATGCAACATTAATAATGAGCCCTCACGGAATTTTATTTTCTTCGAAGTACCTGATCCTTCTTTAATACGACATTGACCAATCTGCGTCAACAGTTCCGTTGAAACAACGTTATTGGCTGCACCTGATAAATCACTCGAATGATGTTTGATTTCAGCAATCTCTCGTGCTAGTTCATTTTCGAGTTAGCGTTCTTGGTAAATCCGTACTAGTACATACCTATTGGATACCATTGGTACTGCTGTACGCCCGCGTTACATTGTGGGCACTTCCGACTCCTATTGAACCACATCGTAGAACAGTGCTCACAGTACTACCTATTTGTTAGCCCAAAACAGATATCCTTTAGATTGTCATTTACGTACTACATGGCCACTAAGGTAACAAGTCAATAAGTAACGCTTCCTCACTTTTTTCTTTTCCCCTTACCAGTAGGTAACAATGCCTTTTGAGAATTCTGTTTGACAAATCAAACATGTCCTTTGCTCCTCTGTTTGGTCTTTCTTGTTTTCTTCTTGCTCAGCAAGATTTGTAAGATATCGATACCGAGATTCCTGCTCGGTAATAACGCCTTGGAGTTTTGCTTCTTCAGCTAACAGTCCCTTGATTTCTGATTTGGGGTTGAGGCTTTGCCATGCCTAGTGTAGACGTGTCAGTCGATTGAAACAGACGCTTCCTATATCTACAGTGACGCGATCCGAAATGAACTGTAACGATCGATAATACTCGATACGATGGTTGTAGGCCATATTGAACCGGCGGTATTCACTTGAATAATTTAGCCAACCTCTTTTGCAGATGCCTCGCTATTTACCTTTCAAGATCTTCTTGCAACTTCTTTTGCCGAACCATTTCTTTGGACAATCGATTTATTACTTGGCGATAAATCTCATGTTTCAAGCTGGTCATGTCTGGCTTCGTAAGAGCATCCTTTAAATCCGTAATCAGCTGACGAATGTTGTCAGCGCCTTCGACCGTAGAGAGGACACACATTTGACGTTTTATACGAAGTTTTTCATTCAATGATTCTTCTTCCTATTAAGACAGTGTAGATGCCTCAGTTTAGCAAAGCTTTTTCTCTATGCACTGTACCTTTACGGCTCCTTCTTTTTCAGTATTTTCCTGTTCCTCACGCGTTTGTTGCATATGCGTTGCAACCGGAACACCTGAGTTTACGATTATGCTAAGAACAACAATAAACAGCTTATAAATTTACCATTGACTAGAAAGTTCCGATCTAGCAGAATATCTTTGTACGCATCCTGATAAACACTGCATTCCTAAATATGAATAAGTACAAGATACATTTTCGAATAAAGGGGCGTCTGTACCTCTTGAACAACTAGTGACTTTTGATATGCATCTACATCTAGTAACGTTTTCAGTGAACCTGTCATCTATTCATGCTGCGTACCTCCATCTTGTTCTTCTCCTTCCACTTCCTGTTCGTCTAATTTACTGCAAAGCATTGTTCGAATCGCGTTTCTCCATTCAGCAATGCATACCATTTGAGCGTTCAGTTGCTCAAATACTGCATTTGCGCGGTAATAGATATCTTTCTGCGCCCGATCAGCTTCCTCTGCGATGCAGTCGATATAACCTTTTTTGACTTCTAGTTGAGATGGAGTATCTTCTATATCTTTGATCGATGCGTTGACCTAGCCAGATCGTGAGATATGTATTTCTCTAGCCCGTTGTCTCTCACCCTTTCTTTACTATGAGTTAGTATACGCTCTCGACACGAAGCCGCCTTTGCATAGTATAAATCCTCTTCTTCCGACTTCTCCAGTTCGTGATACAGGCCAGCCATGTAAAAGTAGAACTGATGCAAAAGTTGCAAATGACTTCTGTACACATGAATCAAATTTGTTGAGGAAGTTTCTTGGCGCTTTTCCTGGGGTGATCCTTCTTTCTGTTTCGGATCAAGTGCTTGGAGACGCTCCTCTTCGGCTTCTTTCTCCTTTGCCTTTTCGAGCATCTTATTCGCCTCCTCGGTAAGTTCTTCTAAGAGAGGAAGAGCGCCAGCATATACACGAAGAGCGGTTTCCCAGTCCTGGAGTACTTCGTACATGCCTCCACGTCGAAGTGTTAGACGTAACATCGTTAGACGAGACTTGTCAATCTTTTCCTTCGTTTGTTGTATCATCATGTGCAGTACTTTGATAATTTTAGTACATTTACTGTGCGGATTTTACATAAATTACCATCTTCAAGCGTTCTGACTGTATCTTCCATCTGTCTCTTACTGTAACCACCGACACCGGGATGTACGCAAGTCTGACGCAGTCTCAAAAGCTGATATATATGTGCATAAGCAAACTATTCCTAAAGATGTAGCAATCCTTACCCAAGATCGCAGCTTGGCATATATATTCTGCCTTGTACGGCGAGGATCCTCACCGGGTCTTGTTGGGGTAACCCAATTGTTGCTCTCTAGAAAGCTAAGCGATGTTTCCTGACAGCACCGCTCCCAAAGATCATCATAGCGGTGCTTCTCTATAGGAGAAAAGGAAACGTTGACTACAAGGCGTTGTTGCGGAGGGATGTGGATCTGATCATGTAACAGCACCTTCATGTTCCTCCTCATTGTCTCTTTCGCGAAGTTCCAGAATAGCCCTTTCAACTCTGGCTCTCTATGTAAAGTTCGAAACAGATTCGGCTTGCTGCACGAAGGTGCAATTCCAAGAAAGAGATAGAGTCCAAACAGATCGTCATATTTTGCTCGGATAGGTGTGCCTGTAACGCCCCATGAGTTCACCCGTGGAATAAGTCTAGCCATCTCTGCCGTATGGGCCACAGGTGATTCCACCATCTGGGCCTGTAATTGTCCTCATCGTTAAGCACATTGACTATTTTGACCATACTTGAATTACTCACCTCGTCAAGGATACAACGCCACCATTTTACTTGGACCAACGGACTTCGTCCAATCGGGTATTTGGATGCTAGCAGGTGAGATCCAAAGCATGAGTTTAACTGTGTACACATGCTTTTTCTTTCATACCATGACGGCGAGGTCGATCTATGGTCGGCCGAGCATAATAAACCTCCCGCTGTAAAACCTGTACACTGATTAGGAACATCAATAACGTAGACGATTTTCTTTACCTCGTAGTCGGTGAGTACAACATCGTACTGAGACAAGTCCTTTGGTGTCAAGTTACCATCGGCTTTCATGCCATGATACACCATGACGCGCAAATGTGGGGCGTGTCGCGCTATTTCCGATTCCCACTGCTGGAATATAGCGCGTGGTGTGATCACCAAAGTTGCTGCAGAGATCACTGTGTTTGTCTGTGTAATTTCTGCTGATTGCTTATGACAAGGATCGGCTGGATTAAGTTTGTGGAGTAGCATGAGTGCAATCGCACTGAGACGCATGATATATTATTAATTGTAAATTGCATCGCTTGTTCCTACCTGACTGTCTTTCCCAACCCCATCTCATCAGCCAGGATTCCACCACGCATACGAAGACGCGACGTGTATTCAAGCTCTTCGGTCCACTCCGTCAATATTTCTCGTGACACACGGTTGACGTAGATTAGTTGGCCTGAATCCAATGCAATTTTTTCCCAGAGCAGAGGCAAGGTGCGAGCGTCTTGTGTAATACACTCAATGTTGTTCATATCATGAGCTACATGTCCTTCTCGTTGCAGCTACAGAAAGAAGGGAAAGGAGAACAATGGTTTTAGAGGACTGGTAGGAGGATGCTGATGCTTAACTATACCATCCACTGAACATTTTGCGATTGAAATGGCGTTAAGGTAGGCACCAGGCCATCAGGAACGCAGGCTTTGATTGTTTCCATAGAAACAGGTGGTTGCAGATGCTGAAGGAAATCTTGTAGGGTCGCATTTGGATCAACCATTGGAGCAGGATATAATATGTTCAACAGTTCACGAAAGGTTGCAGATGATTTGTATCCACCAAGATCCATCCGTACTGTCATCATTGCGCAGAAAACGTCCGTGTCTTTGCATGATAATAAGATATCCACGAGTGTCATTATCTGTTCTTGATATAACTTTGCAAGAAGGAAAAAAGTATTTATATGTTTTTCTTGGGATGTATTGTCTCCAACGCTCCGTAACATTTCAGTATGCATTAGCCTCAGACCATTACGAGACTGAATGATAACGCTCGCATATTCAAAGTCACTTGACATGTTGTATTCCCATGTTGCAAATAGATCGTTGGTGATCATTTTCTCATACTGACCAGCGTACAGTTTCAGCTCGCTGAAAGCAATGCTGAGATCCGCGACGATCTCCATGCGCAGCAGATCAACAGAGTGAATGAAGCGTTTCATTCCGTTTTTCATATATTTTCGTTTCGGTTCGTCTGGCAGCTGTTCAGCCGAGCGTTTCCTGCTAGGATGCCGCTCTTGTTGGTTTTCAGCTAGCCATTGCTGAATAGACTCGGAATGGCATACTGATCCACCAAATGTTAACATGTTGAACAAGCGGAATGGCAGGTCCAGGGAGAAACGCAGGGAAGGTGACTTTTGTTCAAAATGGTGCCATTTAATGTGTCGACACGCAGAAATAAGCGTGAAATTCCAGACAACAGTCTAAGTATATCTTTTACATAGATGCACGATTGACTCTGGTTTGTGATGTGTCGCGATCAACGTGAGGTTAAAATCTTTTTGATGACGGTAACCGAAATGTCACCCAACTACTTAGATCGATCTTATTCATTCGGACAGCGTTAGATACCGACCTTTTCTTTTAAGAAATATAATCCCAATTTTATAAGGAAGTTGATACCTTCCCTATTTCCGTTACTTAAGAATTCGAGGAATCATTGTGTAAGAGTAATACGATTTCCTTGGAGCACGTTTGCCAGCGCATCATTTCCCTTTGTAAGGATCTGCAGGTGTTCCCATATTCTAAAAATTCATATCACGCATTCTCCCGGTCGCATCTTCAGCATCGGTTTTTCTCGGTGTGATTTGATTTCTAGTGTTGGCTAATACTTTTATCTTGCTTATTGTTCGTACGCATGTCTTGATAGGAAGGACTTCAACGAAAAAGTAAAATACGTAATACCGTTAGCAATTGAAATATTTCCCGAGTATTTAAAGATCCTTTTGGTTGTTGATTGTCGTTATTTGGAACCTCATTAAACGATATATGTTACATATGCAGATTTGAGCATGCTATAGCCTTCCATTGTGGTTTCTTATCATATTTATGCGCGAATGCACGAGTCATGGTGAGTTGCCAGACATTACTGCTATGGTAACCGATGTTAAATAATTAGTGCTAGCACAGCTATGTTGATTTGCGTCAGCGCTATGAATACATAGCTAAAACAGGATGCTATGCTGTTGAAAGAATCCCGTACTCAGCAAGCCGTACCTCGAACACACCATCAAGCCCATCTGCCAAAGACATGTATCATCGGAGCTTTGTTTACGTTGTTCTGAAGTCCCGAGGTACCGGATGCTCGCAGGAAGGGACGATTTCTCCCAGCCCAAACGCACTCTGCTGCTCGGAAACACTCATATTTGACCGCTTGACGGCGTACGATGCCTTCTCGTGCGTAGCAATGAGAGGGAACGTGTTTTGCGTGAATGTGGCAATGAAAAGCGACTGTTTCAACGCGAACGAAGTTTGTCCTACTCGAAGACAACAGCACGGTGATGCGCGCGTTCGTGTCCTGAAACAACGACGCGTTATTCTGCCCGGGAAAGGCAAAATTCTTCTCAGTCCCCCCCGCCATGACGATGTGTTGTACCAGCCGAGATATCCTTCATATTTCCAGACTGGCCTACACACAGTTAGGGTTTGTATGCCGTCAGAAACTTTTAGGACAGTCCTGAAACGTCGGCTGGCAAAGCGGAAGCACCTGATCCATAGACTCGTAGAGTTAGCGACCGACAGGAGTATGACATGTCATACCACAGCTTGTTGTGTCAAACATCGTTACTTCAATTCTCGCCAACTGCAAGGCCGTCACTGAAGTATGCAGGAGTGATACCGGCCACTGAGACGCTTTCTTCGTTGAAACAGGTAACTTGGTCATTAAACGCTTTCACCTTCTGATTGTGTGACATGGATGCCTCATCTGAACATTTAGCTGCCGGCAGCTCGACAATGGTATCATCATCAGAGAAAGACATATGATTACCCTGGTGCACCGGCAGAAGTGGGACCACCTGAGAGGAAGCCCGACAAATATCTCCGTATCACCGCCGAGAAGATCCTTGCAGCGAACTTTATTACTGATGTATCCCGGCGATACAGGGTTACACATGTGGCGAGTTTGACGACACGCGATACTTACCATGATAGGTCAAAATGTAAGGAGAACCGGAACACGAACTGTTTTCAAAAGCCATTCAAGATCATCTCGTACTACTACAGTGAAGATCATTATCTGCATGAGCAAAACTGGATGCAAAACCTCCAATACAGTCATCCTCTACATGCGGCGACGGAAGTCTATCCAGTAATTAATACGGATGAAAGCGAACGTAAGCCGTCTTGACAAAAAAAGAAAATTAAGCTACCTTCCCGCTACTTTCAAGCCCGTAACACATTCTGTAGCCTTGTTCACTTTTATCCATGGTAGTGCAAGATCATGAATGGTTAGTGCGAAAACGATGTTAAACAATGACTTTCTTACAGCAGGGATCCCGATTTACCCCTCGCACAAAGTTAAAATGATCTGCCGTCGGCGTCCCCCTTCCTTTTTTCCCCAAGCACCTTCTATTGTAGACTGACACTACTTCCCCAGGAAGATTAAGCAATTGGAAGTCATGCTGATTCAGAGATGGTTCATATAGTCTTTGTTTGAGTTTGTTTTTGTGCATTTGAATTTTTTCTGACATATAAATCACAGAAGACAGACTAGCTGCGTAGTTGGCCTAGAAGGGGATGGGTATAGGACAAGCAAAAGAACAATGAATATAAAGGGCTTTGGAATATTACAACGATGATCCGGGAGATATGTGCTAAATTAGAATGTTTCGTTTTGGTTTGGACAATGCTTCGTGTCGTGGAGTCCGTATTCGTCGCAGTTTTCGCAGAACTGGATACAGTGGTTACTAAAGTCATACATCAGGTAAATTCCACTTACTGGTCGTAAATCGTCCTGATCCTGATCAGCTTCTGTCACTAAGGCAGTGCAGCTAATGACGTCGTGACCAAAGACCTCACAAATTTCACAGTAGTTCTCTTCATTCTCCAATTTTGCTGACGGTGTAGCTGAGGAGGATCCTAAGGCAGCAGAGAACACAGAAGAAGATACCGGGTTGGTGCCATTCGACCGTCCGCTATTCTTTGCCTCGGCAATCTGTTGTTCCAGCATCTTCACTCGCTTTCTTTCTTGCTCTAGTGCCTCTTCCAAGTCACCCTGTCCAAAGACCTTACTTTCTACCAAAGCTTCCAGCTCGGCCAGATCTTTGCTCAGCTGGCTAACTTCCGTGCGCTTTGCTAATTCAAGTTCGGCATATTTTTGCTGGTATTGGCTAAGTTCTTGCTTCAATTTCTCGAGTTCTTTTTTATGGTCTCCATTATCGTCGGTGTTTGCACTCATCCCAGCTTTTTCCATTGCTAGCATCTCATCCATTAATCGTAGACATTCTTGCTCCATCTGTTTATTCGATTCTTGAGATCGCTCAAGTTCTCGTTGCATTGCTCGCTTTTCGTTTTCCAACATTTCCACTTGCGTTTGGAGCACGTCATAGCCAGCATCTGCCTGTGAGGAACCTTTGCTATCATTTACAGATGCAGAACCAGCGCCCTGTATGTGGGCTTCCAAAGCAGCTATTTTTTGATGTGCATCTGCTAATTCTTTCTCCATCTTTACGCGCGCCATCTTCATCTGATAATTCTCGTCCTCTGCCCTTGCTTGTGCTTCAAAAGCAGCATCTGCTTCTTCAATCAACCGGCGTTTATCTTCAACTTCTTTTTCCAGGTCTTGTTGTAAAGTGACAAATCGTTCATCTGATGAAAGCGATGTTTTTTGTAATCGCGCCACTTCCTTACGCAGATTTTCGAGCTCTGTTGTCATTGATCTCATTTGCAGTCGCTCACGATCGAGTTCTGTGGTAGCTAATTCAAGCTGTTCTTCCAGTCGCCGCCGTTGATCGTACCACTCAGCGCTCCTTTCATCTTTATCGTCATCGAACATCATATCATCGTTATTGTGTCGCAACTCTGCGATGACACGATTGAGCTGTTCAATCTGAAGAGATTTTTCTTCATCTAGCTGATCTTTTTGTTGTTTCAGCTGTACAACAGAAGTCTCGTAAGCGCTGATAGCTTCTAATCCCGCTTTGCGAAGATCTTCACACTCTTTTTCAAGTGTATTGATCAAGTCTTCTCCTTCCGCGATTTCTCTTCGCATCCGTTCAATCTGGCCAGCGTGCTCGCGTAACTCATTTTCATGTTCCTCTGTGGACTTGTTGGCCTGCGTCTGAAGATCGTTCACAAGCGCTTCGAGCTTCTCGATCCGCCGTTGGTACTGTTCCTCCTGCATATCGCTCTTCGCATTCTTGACTAATGTCTCCTCTTTGCTAGCTACCGTTTCTTCCAGTTTCTGACATTGCTGCTTTACTTCTTCCAATTCACGCTGAAGACGCTTTAATTCTTCCTCTTTCTCTTCGACACGCAACGCATAACTTTCTTTTGTGGATACTAGACGTTCCCATGCAGCTTCCTTTCCACTCATCTGCTCAGTAAGCAAATCCTTCTCTCTTTGTGTCTTTTCAAGCAGATCACACACATCTTGCAATGCAATATCATCTGTTTTATCTGCTGGTGGTTCTTCAATAGGAGCCAGTTCTTCAATACTGAGATTTACTGGAGGGGGTGGAAGAGGAGTCTCTGGCTTTTCCTCAAATTGTACTTCATCAACATGCTGTTTTGCAACCAGCGTTTCTTGAGTCTCTGCAGGAGGTTCGGTTGTGGAGCGTGCTGTCGTTTTTTTCAAGGAGCGACGAGTCAAAGGTTTCTCAGATGACCGTGCAGAACTGGTTATTTTGGATGCAGATTGTTTTAAAACAAGCGTGGATGGATTACGTGTTGGAGTAGGTGCATGTGACATTTGTGGAACTCGAGCTGATTTGGTTGCAGTCGGTTTGACAGAACTGAGGGCTCGTTCCTTGGTTGGACGCGTATCTTCGATGCTGTTGTCATCCTTGACTGGTAGTACTTTTGATGCCAAGATAAATAAGCCGGTCTGTGGTGGACAAGAGAAATACCGTATGCTAACAAGAGAAGGGGTGGATCATGAGATTGAATTTTTGGGGTTTCACAGAGTAGATCTCTTCATCATTCATAAAATGAAAATATGGTACTTACCCCTGGACACAACCATCATTTTTTCCAGTACCAACCAGATCTAACTCAATACCAGTCCATAGACCTGGTTTGAATTTAGTTTCTCCTACAAAACGGAGTGTACCAATAACACTTAGACTTGGTACAGTCACGCGTTCTCCAACTGTGAGTTGGGGTATTGTATTGCTGGTTGTCTTTTGAGTAGGAGAACGGGTCAATGAGGATCGCGGTGTACTCGTCTTTGAGGAAGCGGAAAAACGTGAAAGTGATTCTGGTTCACTGAGTTCTTCGGTTGATGAGGTTGAAGAGCGTGTCACGACAGTACGTCCAGTCCTGTTAAGAGTGGGAGATCGTCCTGGTGAATTTGTGGTTTTCAAAGAGCGGCGTTGTGCCTTGGGCGCATCTGTTGCTGGCCCAGTAACATCAAACTCATCAGATGTAGAAGTTGCTGAGAAACGAGACTGTTTAGAGGGAACTTTGGAACGTGGAGCAACAGGCATAGAGGCAACAGCAATGCCTCCGCTATGAGCTGGTCTTGCTATCCTTGACATAAAGGAAGATTTTTTATTCTGTGAGAGGATGTTATGACCAGAAAGAAAAGGGAAAAGTGAATGGAGCCAACCGGGTGTCCCAGATCATTCAAATTCTCCGACGAGTAGCAAAAATCGACTGAAAAGGCAAAAGTGCCGCCCTAAGCTTGTATTCTCAAAAACAAGAATGTATACTGACAGATAAAAATGAATATGAAACAAAATTCATTCATTATCAGATGTGGGTTGTTTAAAGAGACTGTATCTGTTAATTCAGCATTTCGTTTGGTGTATCTTTTCCTTGCTTTCCTTCATTTTTTAGTACATATCAGAAATGAAAATTTACAGTGCAAGTAATTTCTTTGACTAGATAGACATATTGAAACTAACGTCTTTCTAAACATTATATTCCACGATAGCGCCATGATCATTATGAGGCGAGTCAGGATTCAACTGTCGTACTTGATGATCTTCATAGACACCAACGGGAATTCGGAGTGGAAGTTTAGACATAATGTCTGAGGGACGACATCCGTTGACTACAGTATCTTCGTCTTCATCTTCTTCTGATAATTCTTGGTCATCAGACGAATCAGCGTCGTTGATCAACAACGGTCCACTGTTGTCTTCAGCACGCGTAGCTTGTCCCATACCAGACAGGTCAGTATAGAATTTCTGTGGTGTCTGTTGTTGTTGTTGTTGTTGTTGTTGTTGTTGTTGTTGTTGCTGTTGCTGTTGCTGTTGTGGTAGTTGTAGTAGTTTTTGCTGTAATAGTTGTTGTTGTTGAGGTAATTGCTGAGATAGTTGTTGTTGTTGTCTGAACAACGCCATTTCCAACATCCGGATGCGGAAATAAGCTCTGTCCAGTTCCTGCCTGGTATCCTGCAGAGCATTATCCTTTTGCGTAGCAATATTCTTGAGTGCGTTGATGGTATAGCGCGTAAAGGAAAGTTCTTTGTTAAGATGGGCGTTTTGTTGCGTAAGATAAGCATTATCGATTTCAAGCCGTTGTGACCTGCGCTCCACCGGGGGCGATTCAACCTCTGCCAAGAAATTTTTAGTTTGCATCCTGAAGTGTTGAGACGTACTTTGCAAATACGGCGTATCGATTCTCATAGCAACCACAGCACTTGGGGATAAAGTATTGTTCTTTGGCTGGTATACTTGTTTAACACAGTGTGATCTTCCTCAACAGTTTGTGAGGTTCTTTAAGCAAAAAGAAAAAGGAAAATATACAGTTGCAAAGGATGTTGCGTCAATTTTTGACAGACCAGCTGTGACAAAAAGGAAAGCAAACAAAAAAAGACCAGATAGAAAAAAAAAGACCTAAAAAACGGTTTTTAAGCACCGTCAAACGGTGTGTTTCAGTTGTGTGACTTTTGATTGGCACATTCTTGTGGAACAGCAAGCCCCCTCGGCCCCCTGTGCATCCGTTACTCGCTGCAACCCGATACCTAAAGTAATGCGCTTCGTTTAGGATTGATGTTATAAACTCGATATTTGTTCTTAGAAATAGTTCTCTGACATAAAGACCCCTTGGACTATAAAACAAAGATTATTTTTAGTCCAATAAAATCGCTCAGTTTTTACTGCATCGGCAAACAGGTCCCATTAGCTCCCCATCGAACCATTAGTTTCTTTCGCCGACCAGATCAAGGTGCCTTTAGAAAAAATTTTCCTAGCTTGCAGCCTTGGTTACACGAATGGCCTGGTCCATGTCTGCCTTCACGGGTCGAGATGGGAACGGGCATGCCGTGGAAACGACCCTTAATATTCGATATTACCGTTTTTGTACACACGACCGAAAGGGATGGAGGTTTTTTTCTTTTTCCTTCCTTCGAATACTACTCACTAGCGCCATAACTGCAGATGATGAATTTACTGATTCTTAACCACAAATCCTATGTGAAACTAAAAACCCATTTTGCCTCCTAAAAAGAAAAAAATTATCTGCAGATACACGATCAGGCAGTGAAGAATAAACATAGCCGAATTGGCCTATCTCTGGACTATTATCTAACTTAGCTTAGGTATCAAATGATTAGAAGAACAATGTTAACTGGTGTTCTCGCTGGAGTGCCCTTTATTGTATTTAACACCTGAGAGTATTTGAAAAAAAAAATCCCCTGACAGACAAGGAGCAATGAGAAGTGCTAAGATAAAGGCACGAATCAGAAACATTATGGAACGATCTTTCCTTGTACGGCAAAGACTTCGAGACTACAAACTTGCGGCCAATCATGATGCTACATTTTGCAGATAGTGTCAGTCACCCTGCTACAGACCTTGTTCATCTGCAAGCGCATTTCTTGACACCCAGATACTAATTCGATTACGTGCTTCCGATCGAGCTAATCAGAGACATGACCCATACTAAAACTACAATTTAGTTCATAGCTCATATCATTTATTACTTTGTCATGCTTTCAGTCTGATCGAGCATATAACTAGACCATCAACACTACAATCGGAGACCAATGGCATTCATCAACGCCAAATATGCGGAAGTCTTACTACTAAGTGATGAAAGGACTTCGATGGCGCATCAAAGCTTTAGACATGCTTGTAGTGTGTACGAATATTGTGTCTCAAATGTACGCTATTAATACATCCACTGAAATAGTACAGCTGTTAGAGAGGATAGATATGGCAGAGGCAGTAAAACAAGAAGGAAGCTTCCTCTGAGTCTTGTCCTTTATATACGTAAAGAAATTTGTTCATACCAAATATATTAATATACGAGTTGCTCACCAACGGCAACAGCTGGATTGAACGTGAGACGTCGAGAACGTAACAGTAAATGCCGAGTTGCTGGCCGGAGCTGGCAAAAATCCGAAGCTGCCTTTTCCCTTAGCCCTAAATTTTTCCTACGTAGAAAAGTATCATTACTCTAGGAATATCAAAGCATTGCTGATCCCAATATGGATAACTTGAGTTGGTGTAATCATCATTCAGCGATGCGAAACTGGGCACTTGTCAAGTGAAACCCTACGCACCAATAACTACATCAAATGGGACCTGGAAGATGGAACTTCTCGAGAATTCCTACCCTTACATTCGATGATTAAGCAGACTATGAATTCTCACAGCGTATGATCATTGCTCTTATGCACGAGGCAAAATACGGAGTATGTTCTATGTAACCTTTATTGGATGGCCTTTTACGCCACTCAAAACAAGTTTTGCCATTCGCGGCGATCAAGTTTTGCCAGGAAGAATCGCATATACACCATTACCTCCGTAAATTTAGCATCGTAATCATCCATGCTCTGTGTATCTATGCAGTACTTGAATATTAATGTCGAGGGACCTACTTACTAGTGCAAACTTCAATTGATACCTATTCAAAATACAGTAGCTCTCCCTAGATATTTAAGACACCAGTATACATAGCGAATACACATAAGCATTAAAGGACTACGGGTAACCATCATACTTGACAGCTGAAACGTCTTCGCCTCTTTTTCCGTTTACTGTACTTCAGTAAGGAAGGAAGGCTAAACATGGTACAGCAACATCGCAAGGGCGAAAAAAATTTAGACACGCAACTAAGCAGCACATCATAGACACCACTGGAAAAGACAGTTGCAAACTATATACGTCTCCGAATGCTTTTATGACTTATGTGGCGTTGGACGTAATCTCTAAACCTTACTATACCTGCTGTCTCCCCATTTTTCTTTTACACACATCCCACACAAAGTCATCATCCAAACGCTTTTATTATTATATAAGCAGTAAAGCTGCTGCTGCCATTATAAAGGGAAGAAGTCTCCAAATATCATGTCTCGCTATATGCGTTATAACCATTTTGCCGTGCTTTCGATGTATTTCCATCTGTTATCGCTTACGTTATCCACGTTGTCGTCATTCTTGCTATTATCATCACCAAATGAGTCAAACGTAGTGCAGATATTGTTGATCATCGTGGGATGGTGAGAACCAGGTCGGCCTTGTGAACTGGTGCTTGTTGTGGCTGTGGATCTTGGTCGTTTTAGTCTTTAATCGACAGACCGGCAAATCCTTTGAGGTTGGAGTGTGAAGTAAGAAATGATTACATACGTTTACGTGTCTGTCCTTCTTATTGTTCTCTTCCTTCGGAGATTGTAACCTTGACCATGGTCAGGAGATCTGGATTCCTGGGTTGGTCTTGACTTTGGATATTATGCCGCCGATCTATACAACAATCGATCATGGGACATGGTCCTCCCCGTTCAAATCATTTTCTCTTCCAACCGCTGGTCAACGCCATTTGTACTATGCACCAGATATTCACTATTGTTTAAAAGAAACGGTAAGCACCGCAGTGTATATGTTTTCTTTCTTAGCTTACTACAAAAAGGAATAAATTCTTTAAAATTCCCAAAAATGGTTCACTGTCGGTATACAACCTGGGAATAAAGACTTGTCTTGTGGGATTTCTGCATACAGTTTACTGATTCTCCACTAAGGTAAAGCTTAGTACAAAGTAGTGATTCTATCCGTTTAACCAATATTTACCTCTTCATTCGTATTGAACTAGCATTTGCAGCAATGGCCTCTTCGAGAATTTATGACCATAATTTCGAAAAATAGTCGTTTCCAGAAAAGCTTGAAGACAGTTTTTTATCAATAGGATTTGATGACTTTTCACCATGTCAAGCCTACATACAAACGCCTTTATTAACCAAATGATATTCATTCCAAATGTGTCCTGTCGTTTTAACCTACGAGTGTTCAAAGATGCGCAAAACCCTTTACGTAAATGCTTGAGCGTTTGGTACCTTTATGCTCGTAACATATTATCACAATGTATTGAAGCTGTTATCCCACTTACATAGCTGCTTAAAACAAGTTAGTTATTCGATAGTGAATGTTTTGTTAGCTTTTGTCTTTTCTTTTTCCTGCGTATCGCTACGGTAATTGGCCATATTCCTTTGGTGAATTTTTTTTTGGAAAACCATATGAATCAGCTTTACAAGTTCGCATCACTAATGCCTCTATCTTGTTCCAATCAGTATTTTGTAAGATACTAATTAACGACAGGAATCAGGCTGAACCTTTACCTTTGCTGTAAGCTTCTATAAATCACTTGCGGTATCTTTGTTTCTTCGCATATAGTTGATGTGGAGGGGTCACGCTGTTCAGAATAGCAGGCAGGTGTTCTTGTGAGCATTGAAATGCGTAGTTGCCGCGTATACCTCCTTCATTACTCCGGACGAGTATCTCTCGATCGAACCAAATTCGCAATGAAATTTTGGATGAAGCTCAAAGAGCAGATAATGTCCAGAAGGATCTTTTGAAGGGCAGACAGCTGAAATTTGAAACCATCTTCGACGAGGCAATGATATGCACGAGTATCACTATCACATTCGTGCTTCAGTACTCCGAAGTTCTTGCCTCAGCTTTATACCATGAAGTGTGCGGCTAAACCGGTCGATCTCCGATTCAGCAATCGGTTACGACGGTGTTTTTACCGCAGTAATAGACCTTGTATCCTTCGGATACTCTGTAATAGGTCATGCGTTAAGGCCTCGTGTGTACGATGTGAGCCGGGATAGTCCTCCCTCTCTATTGGCGAAGTTTCAAAACCCGAAAAAAAAAGCGCAAATGAATAGATCATTCCCGCTAGAGAGAAAACGAGGGTAAAAACGGACGAATTGGGAAATTAGGAATCAAAACGAGCTGGCAAAAGATGACGACTTAACCAACAAAAAGACAAAAGAAAAAGAACAATGACCTCACAAAGAAAAGTTGAAAGATAACGGCGCACAAATGAAAAGTGACCGAAACGACTGATGCGTCGTAGTATGATATCATTATGAATACATAAAAATATGCACAAAATGACACCAAATAAAAACAATTTGGAATTGGCATCATATCGAGAGCAATGCAAATTGTCGCGCACTTTCTACATGCACTAAGTCTGATCAAAACATCCAGATCAATCGGTCATAGAAGCGTATGACGGTAACAATTGTCCTATGATTGCAGGATACAAAAAGCCACAACGAGAAACGATCGAAACCCAAAACAGCTACATCGATCATTTGGCATCGAAGATCGATCTCATACCTTTTCAAAACCATCGTATTCATGCTTCTCAAAACATAGCTGAAAGGGAAATCAGCGAAGGGAGTTCGCGGGATATAATCATATCTTTCCTTTGCTAGTTTCAACTTTGCATAATATTATCTCGACGCTTTGAGCTAATTGAATTTCGCTATAAATCGATAAGCCCGACAATTCAATCGTCTCATCACTGCCGCCTAAAGGTGATCCTTGTAAAGCAGCCACAAGTCAAAAACTACCAGCGAGTGGTATTCAACACACACAAGCGACTGGATCTAAAGAGAACATACCTCCACCATCGCGATCTACCCGAGATCGTCGTGCGATTTCAGACATGAATTAAAGTATAACAAAGCGCTAAGCAGTTAGTCCGTCAATGTCTTTCTTTCTTTGCATCTTAGTCGTTTTACAGTTTGCAAAAGCTGGAAAGCAACAATTCCTTCATACAAGACCAGGTGAGTCCGTGGACCCTTCTTATACCGGAGGACGCGTTCCTGGACTCTTTGCCTAATATTTGGACGTACCTACCATTGGTGCTATACGTATTTTTGTGATAATCATCTACAACTCTACTTCTATGCTTGGTAATCTGATGATGACTGTCCACGCTTGTCACAACGCCATTGCGTTCAGACGTGCTTCGCTTTCATGGAAGGAGTTTCTCGTGATACGCATATTACGTCAGTAAGTTTGAATTACATCAGGCTTCAGTTTTATATTTTCCTTTGATGTCTCTTCCGCAGCATAGCATGTCGCTAATCGATTTGAAAACTTCTGCAATGTTGTCGTGCTCCTGTACCGGAAAACAAGCGATTATTTGTAGTTCTGTTGATACAGATCAGCAATTTATGCTAACAATAATATAGCATTGATGAGCCTTCAAAACACTACAGCACGATGGATTATCACCACATGTAAATGCTGCTTACAGCGCACATCATACCCAAACACTTTGTAACACAACTCATAAAATCGGCCCTCCAGTGTTCACGCATCTTGTAACGAACCTATACCTGAAATTAGCGGGGATGCACTGTATTGCTTCGAATACCTGTTATATTTTGATCTTCGTATTCCCGATGCATATGCAGCAGCCGCAGAGGTGCCAAACCAGAGCCAGCATCGTGGGGAGAGGGATCCACTTCTCCCTCTTCCATTAACAACGCTTTCTCGGATTTCATGCAAGATTGATCAACGCACATTGCATGATCCTTGTATAGTTTAAAATGTAAAAAAAGAAAAAAAGAAGAAGACAGAAGGAGATCACTTCTAAATAAAGAAATGGTTACAGTTTGTTGCAGTACAAAAGCCGTGCTATTTGTCAGGATAGAGGCACTATGCAAGCCGGGTTCTCCGGGCTTATTTGTTTTACTTCTGCATACAAATTGTGAAAATATACATAATCTTGTCGTCATCGCTATACTTTGCCGTGTTCTCTTGTGATATCGGTTTAGTGTAGATATCAAAGTGCATATGCTACTCATTAACTATGACAAACGTCTGGAACAAAGATTTGAAGGAATAGTTTGGATGTAGATCATCGAAAGGACCGCGATGTCTCCGATTACCAGGTATTAAGCTTTCTTTTTTCGCGGAGCAGATGCGCATGTGGGAAGATATGCAAGTTTCTTTAAGCCAAACCATGTGCGAAAATCGAAGTATTCATTGCACACGAGCTTTTCTCTATGCACTGGTGACATGATGTATCGCCCCTCTCTTTTCTGAAATTTGCGCCATTTCCTCGAAAAAAAAATGCACATGTAAAGAGGTAATTAATTATATGCAGCTAGAGATCACAAACTATCAGGTAAACATCGCCCACAAGTTGTAGCGGAAAATTAAGGAAAGCAAGAACGTAAAATCTGAGTAGTATCTGAGGAATGCAAACTGACTGCGACGAGCGATATGGTGCTTATAATGTACCTAAGATTAAAAACTAGTCATTGCGTAACATTTTAAAGGAGACGTTGTCCGAGAGGAGGGGAAGTTTGGCTAGATAAATAACTGATATACATATCATATAAGGCACCGTAGCTTTAAGTCAATGCTGGAATCATATGAGCCATGCAGAAAGTAGAACGGATAAATCTGACTCTGTCAACTGGTCAAAGCCGTAGCTTGGCGGGGTATCTACGCTGTCTTAAAAACTGTCTGAGTCACTGTTTGTGTACACAACATACTCTCGTGCCTTTATAAGCAGCTTCTTTTTCGTGCGGCTTGTGACAAGAAAAAACTTGATTGTTAGTGTGGAAAAGTAAGTAGTTTAGCTAGGATACTATGACAAAACCAACAGCAACAATTATCCGAACTAAAGGAGGAGCCGAATAACATAACTGATGTCGATTCTGCAAGATCCTTCGACAAGAAGCAGAATCAATATATTTTATTATAATACTACTATATTAATAGATATTGCTCTAGAAAATTCGATACAATGCTGTAACTAACAGCTTCATCTAAGGAACTCAGGTGAAACTGTGTACTGTTTTTTAGGGCTTGGGTAGGCGCGATATTTGTACAAAACATAGTTAACTGCAGTAAGGGAGATACTGCAGCGCAGCACGTTCCGAGATTTCCACATTCTTAACGTGCATATAACGATAAAACTCTATGCACCCTGTACTTGTTGATAGACTTATCCAAGTGGCTTGTCCGGCGAGAAAAGTTACTATCTTTGCCGCGTTTCACCATATGCGCATGATACTATCTATCGCTGATAAACAATGGGATACATAACAGCGGTGGAAGCAGCAATCTTTATATATATATATTAAAAAAAAAGGCTTGCTATGCAAATTGCAACGTGGTGGCTGATCACAAGGCGAGGGATTGACACTGCATGTAGCACAACGTCTTTAACGGACCCTGACGTCCATGTAAGTTCACCATGACAGAAAGATCACTATTAGGAATTCTGTTATATATACAATGAGATGGGTTGATCGCGAAATTTTAATACAATTTGCTGGTGATAGGACAGGTCACACAATAAGCAGTAAGCATAGGAAAGGAAGACAGTTAAGAAAGGTGTATACTGATCGACAGTAAAAACAGAAAAGAGAAGGATAAATATCAAGAAATTGATGACTGTGCAAAAAGAAAGAAAAACAGTGCGCATAAATACAGGTTATGGGAAGGTATCGGTAGAGATGGGGAATGAGTAAATTCAGCAGCTATCGGGATTTTACAAAATGACGGTTGACGATGCCTTTTGTTGCTCCAGGCGTTTGGGCAGCTACCAAGCATACAGTCGAAGGGTTATTGACAACGACTACCTTGGAAAATCGTACAGCAGCTTGAGGGTCAGGAAAAGACATGGAAGAAGAAAGTGCAGTGTCTGTCGAGCAAGTTGACCATGATGAAGTACAAGATGAATTGCTTCTTTTTCGTATGGGATTGTGTTGTGGAGATGACGGTGAAACATCCAAAATGATCAAACGCGACATGGTGAAAAAGAAGATGAAGTGAGTTCTCGCAACTTTTTTTTTCTCAACTAAACCATGTTGGCTCTCTTTATATCTTTTTTTGAAGGGTCATTTGCCTAAAATTCAGCCACTCTCATTACTTTTGCGTTGCACCAAAGGTAGAAAATCACCCAATGTTCGTGCACACTGCCCAGTCCCATGACAAGGTGGCCTGCTTTCTTGGATTTGATGCCCGGTAAGCTATGATAACGATGATGCAGGCCACATGAGATCGCACTCCAAACAATGACGATAGAACTCTTCCCACACTGAAGATGATGATGTCGATGATGATGATGATGTTACTTTCATTTTCTTTTTGGGTGTTTAAACATCCGATACAGTAAAGGAAGGAATAAGGAAACAAAGTAAAATAGATAAATGATGAGATTGTATATAGTGCTATAGACAATTAGTTCTTGACGACCATGACTGGGCACTTGAGATGATGAACAAGGTGTTCTGAAACAGATCCCAGGAACTTTCTAAGCAGGAAACAACGTGTGAGCATACAAATCAGCAGGGACTTTTTATTTGAAAGACTGGGGGAGTTACCTTTTGAGGAATCCAAGACCCCGGCTGCCTACGATTACTAGATCCACATTTCTTTCTTTTGCAAAATCTACTAACATTATTTCTGCTTCGCCTTTAAGGAGGATCGGTGTCGCGTCCAACTATAGTGTGGTATGGGTAAGCGTCGATCCTAGCAATAAGGTTTTTTCTTACTTACTCCATGCTCGTGGAGCCTGTTGCACGCTGAATTTAATCCTTCCATGGCATGATTTTCAAGGATTTTAACCCTGTCATTGTAATCATCCATGTCCCATGTAGTCGCTGCAATAGCACCAGCTTGCCAAGCTTGTATGCCTTCAACGTGTAATATATCTTCGTTTACAACGGTGACAACAAGTACTTTATCCGTTGGTTGAATAACATGTTGTTGAATTACCCATGTTATATTCTTTATAGATTGTTCTGAAGTATCGTAACAAAGTAAAACGGTACGTGTCATGGTTGTTAAAAAGCGTATTATTTGTGATCATCCGTTTATATGGGTCTCGGAACCGTTTTGCTCCGATGGTGTCACTAAGAAACGATGACCGTTTCAAAAAGACACCTGATTGTTCCGCAGGAAAATGGCGCCAGTTAAGGTGTATGTACGTATTTTCTGCAGTTAAACCACTTTCGTTCTTTCTCCTAACTGATGATGCCCCTTTGCTTAGACAAGTTCTCCTCCCCCTCCCTTTTCGCCTGTCGCTTATTCTCTCCACATTTACTTTTTTCCTCCTTCCTTCATTACAATTTAGGGCTTAGTAATAAACCGACTGTTCTCATCTTTATCATTGTCCCCCTTGAGCGTCTCTTTCTAACCTCGTTCATATATATATACATAAATATATATATATATATTATACCATTGACATGGATACTTCGTCTGTTCTTCACGATTTAGATCAGAAAGGCAAGTAGTAAACCTTTCAACAATGCATTTACTGAAGTAGCTTTAGTTACGTCCCAAGAACGATCCACTGACCAATCGCTCGATACTTCACACTCACGAAAGTCGCTTGTCGGTGCTTTGAGCATTTCAAAGCAACCGGTGAACCAAACACGTTATATCAAATCACACAAATCAAGCCCTTCGTTATCTCGTACTTTATCTCTTGGAACAAAACCTCACGTTACCAAGCTTTATAATACTGGTGCTATCGTTCCTTCTCGTCATTCTACAGCTTCACCGCAGATAGACGCTTGCTATCCTAATAATCATTATCATCGTGCTTCAATCCCATCTGTACCACCTATACCTGCACTCAAGAGCTACAACAGTGTCGAATCTTTCCGTAATAAATCCGCTCGTGCTTCTGCTATCACCCTAGTCATGCCACCATCAAGCACGACACAACAGTCAACTCCTCTCTCCGCTAATGATCCCATCCTTCAGCTCTCCGGGTTAGGAAGACCGCGTGATAGAACGACATTCAAAGGCGTGTTAGACAAGTTTGTGGGTACGTTTAACTACCAAGAAAAAAAAATACCCCCTTCCCCTTCATAGATCCCTAACGAAGCATTTTAGATTTACTGTCCAACAATGCGTCTGCTGGTCCCGGAAAGTCAATGGATATCTCCTCTCCCTATAATACTCGACACGTTACTCATGTTGGATTTGATCCAAATACTGGAGAATTCACAGGGTTGCCTAGAGAATGGCAAGTACTGATTAAACACAGCGGGATTACGAAAAAGGAACAGGAGCAGAACCCACAGGTTTGAAAACATATTTGGTAATTGACAAGCTAGGTACCCTAACCAATACGTGGTCTATCTCCTTTTTCATTTATAGGCTGTTATTGACGCTATCGAGTTTTATCAAGAGACGCACGCACTTGACGATGCCGTCTGGCATAAAATACCCAAAGCTATTTTAGCACAGCGCAGTAACGAAACGCCTGATAACGATACAGAAAAGTCATCCGGAAACACAAAGAACAATACATGGCGTCGTCTATCTAAGCTAAAAATATCGGACAGTAAAAGGAAATCTGGCCAGCAACAAGACTTTGCCAAATCAGTGAGTGATTCTCATTTATACAGTGGAAAAGTTTAATTAAGTGTGTTTCAACTTAAGATGGCTCACAGCATAGCAACAACTGGTATGTTTATGGTATGGCGACTGGTGGTAGCTGATCCATTACGGTAGGCTGTGACACAGAGGTGAAAAGGAGTGATGAAACTTTGCAATCTACGAACAGTTTGAAAGCCGATGGTGGTTCATCAGATGGTGTTGATTGCGAAGGTAAAAACACACCGGCCAGCACCAAGTCGACAAATTCACAATCGACAACAACAACCTCACAAGTGTCATCCTCCACAGGAGCTGTAAAACGACGACCATCTAAAGATCGCAAACAAAATCAGATGAAAGATGCGGAGGTGGTCAAGAGGTTGAAGGAGATTTGTGGCAATGTCGATCCCACAAAGATCTACAAGGATATGGTCAAAATCGGACAAGGGTGAGTATATTAACTTCGTATTAATAAAGCTAATCCGATATCAGAGCGTCCGGCGGAGTGTATACCGCACACCAGGGCAATCACATGCCTGTTGCTATCAAGCAAATGAACTTGGAGCAACAACCGAAGAAAGAATTGATTATCAACGAGATCATGGTGATGAAAGACTCAAGACATCCCAACATCGTCAACTACATTGATTCTTATTTGTGGAAGGGTGATCTTTGGGTTGTCATGGAGTATATGGAAGGCGGAAGTCTAACGGACGTTGTCACATGCAACATGATGATGGAGGGCCAGATCGCAGCCGTATGCCGCGAGGTACTCGAGGGTCTGCACCATTTGCATTCCAACGGCGTTATCCACAGAGATATCAAGAGTGATAACATCCTGCTGAGTCTACAAGGCAACATTAAGCTGAGTGCGTAACAATGCGATGAGAAAACGTCACCGGACTCACCCTTTTTTTTTTTTTTTTTGCGTGTGTTCGTTAGCTGATTTTGGATTCTGTGCACAATTGAACGAAAGTCAATCTAAACGCACAACCATGGTTGGTACGCCTTACTGGGTAGGTTCCATCAACGTGGAGAGAAGGGGGGATAATTACTAAGTTTGGGATTGCAGATGGCACCTGAAGTGGTGACACGCAAAGAATATGGTCCCAAGGTGGACATCTGGTCCCTGGGTATCATGGCTATTGAAATGGTAGAAGGAGAACCGCCATACTTGAACGAAAATCCATTGCGTGCGCTTTATTTGATTGCCACCAATGGTACGCCACAGCTGCAGAGTCCTGAATCACTGAGCGACATTTTCCGGAATTTCTTGTCGCGGTGTCTAGAGGTTGACCCTGAACGTAGACCGTCTGCAGCAGATATTCTCAAACATCCTTTCCTCGAGAAAGCCGATCCACTTTGCTCGCTGTCGCCTCTCATTCGCGCAGCAAGAGAGAGTGCCAAGAAATAATTACTATTAATCTAGTTTGCTTGATTCTACGCTTACATCCTGTACAATTAGTTCATCCTTCGTTGTTGAGCACAGAGCATGTCGTACTTTGCACTGTGTACGATGATGCAAATTCTCGTAGGGCTAGTCAAAAGCGTAAAGGAAATAAGTTGCTTGTTAATTATCCATATCGAGCAAGCAACATTCGATAACCTTAGTTGTACTTTTGGATCAATAATGCAAAATTTTCTACTCACACATGTGTTATCCAACAAGACATCAACTTCTGTACGTAACAACTCGTTGTAACTATGCTGCCGAAAGCGATAGCTGTATTCACAGCAAGCTGTGTACAGCTATGTTCAAACAAAACAGAATTTCTTATGAACACACACATTGGTGTGAAAAGTATCCCACTGCTATCTTGTCTGCGCTGCAATCATGCACAATGAAATGATCCTCAGTTACGGAGTTCAGGCATGCTGAATAGCAGTCCCTGAATCGTTTGCAAATCTGGAACAGCTGTCTCTGCAGCTCTCACCTACCTATGTCGACAGATCAACGCTTTTCACGCGTTTTTAAACGCTCGCCATCCGTTAATTCTACAAAAGGAACACAACGAAAATTAAAAAAAACTGCAGAGGGAACAAATATCAAAGTTGTTGTGCGGTGCAGGTACCAAGTAACCCAATTGCAACGCCAGAATTAAGCTCTCTGTTACTCGTTTATTTATTAAGAGGGCGTAATGAGAGTGAAATTCTTGCCGATTCACCTGTAATACTTGAACCATCGCCGAGAAATCCAGAGCGAGAAGTACTTGTTAAGACCACGAACAAGCTGTATTCCTTCGATCGCCTTTTTGATCAAAATGCTACCCAAGAGCACGTGTATAATGAAGTGGTTCAACCCATTCTGGACGAAATGCTCCTTGGGTAATTTATGAATGAATTGTTTTCTAGTGATATATTGATACCTCTTCCCTAATAGATACAATTGTACCATTTTTGCATACGGTCAAACAGGCACCGGCAAGACGTACGTTGCTGCCCTTCCTCATGATTTACTTCTCACACTGAATCAGGTATACCATGGAGGGAGATCTTGAAGAACGGTTTGGGCGATATGGCTCTCGTGCAGGCATCATTCCTCGCACTATACACAAACTGTTTGAAACGTTGGAGAAGCTAGGGCATGAGTACTCTGTCAAAGTATCCTTGCTTGAACTATACAATGAGGAACTGCGAGATCTATTGAACAATTCGGATGATCGACCGACGTTGAAGCTGTACGAAGATTCAAATGGTTCAGGTGTTGTCGTACAAGGTGCAGAGGAGACGTTCATCCAAAACACGTCGCAAGGTTTGCGTGTTCTTCAGGCTGGCATCAGAAATCGCACGATTGCTTCGACGAACTGTAATGACAAATCTAGTCGATCACACTGCATTTTCACTCTGAATGTTCATATCCGTGAGCACGTTCCTGGAGGAGAAGACCTGATGAGGAGTGGTAAACTACATTTAGTGGATTTGGCTGGTTCAGAGAACATTGGACGATCTGGTGCAGAACACGCGCGGGCCAGAGAAGCGGGGATTATTAACCAGAGTCTCCTCGCTCTTGGAAGAGTCATCAATCATCTAGTAGATCAATCTGCACACATTCCATATAGGTATGGGTCGATCAAACCTGCATGTTTTCTCATAGTCATGATACAGAGAGAGCAAATTAACTCGATTGCTGAAAGACTCTCTTGGTGGACGTACGCAGACGTGTATTATTGCCACCGTAGCAGTAGCACAAATGCATCAAGATGAAATTATTAGTACACTAGATTATGCTAGCCGTGCTAAAAACATCCGAAACAGACCTCAGGCAAATCAACCAATCAATCGAAACAGTTTTATCAAAGATCTGGAAGCGAAAATTGAACGGCTCAAATCTGATCTACGAGTAGGTATGAAAATCAGATTATTCCCAAAAACTGACACATAGATAGGCGAGTTACGACAAGAACGGTGTCTACATGTCTTACAAATCATATGAAGCTTTGAAAGACGAAAACCAACATCTAAAAGATGTTGTGAAGGAAACGCAGGACAAACTGGAAGATAAAAAACGTTTGATGCACGCAAAGGATGTAGAAGTAAAAGCAATGGCAGTAAGTATACGAAAGGATGAAAAAAAAAAGAAAAGAAAGAAAATTCCTGAGGTTAATACGCGAGTGACCAGGCAAAAATACGGGATCTTCATGACAATCTTAAAACTCAGCTTGTCAAATCTACTCCACGAATAGCAAAGGTAATACAAACAATTTCCGTCTTTCGAAAGTTGAACTGAAGGAGCATTATTCGCAGAATTTGATTGAAGAAGACGCTCCGATTGAAGATTGCCTCGCATCTCTAGAATATGCTACCAAGAAGATGCAAGATGTGATTGAAGAGTGTGTACAGACTAAGCAGGAATTAACCAGGCAACTTGAAGAAGAAAGAGCGGAAAATACAAAGCGGCAACAACGATTCCATCAAGAGGTGTTAGCATTTAGCAAGGGGGTAAGTCTTCTAAAATTTCTCAATGAAATAACTTATATGTGTTAGGTGACTTCGGTGGAAGCGTGGCGCGCAAAAATTAACCATCATTTGGAAAATGAAATGAACTATCTCAATGAAGAACATACCTCAATGTCCGATGTACATGACATGGCGCTTGGATATATGATAGATGAAGTAAGCTGACACTCTCTGACCATATCAATTAAGATTTTGTTTCTTTTTTTTTACTTTGTAGAGCAAACGGATAAAGCAACGTAACGAGTACTTAGAGAAGTATATCCTGGATCAAAAGGCATTGGAAGAAGACGAGACGAACGTGTTCATGAATACGATGAGCACCTTAATGAACAAAATGATGGAAGCACGCGAACAGCGCCGTCAAGATAGCGTCACGCACCTTCATCAGGATGGAGACAATATCCTTTTCTTTTCTTGCATAGCAGCGATCTCACTTTTTTTTTTACTTCGTCCTTAACTCACCATCTTACTCTTGAAGAATTTCCAGCAGGTGATCTCCAAGAAAACTCTGGACAGTATGAAAGGAAATACAGAACGGGCACGTAGCGTCGATACAGCAGTGAAGGAGACATCCTCTACCGCAGATATTGTAGCAGAGGTTAATTTGTACTTGCATCTAGTATTACAATCACTAATACATACTTAGATGCGTGCACGGGCAGAACGATTACGTACGGCCGGTAATATTCCAGAACCAGAATCCTCACCAAGAGCAGGTAAACGCAATGAAAATACTCCAAACCTGCTACGAGACGTAACAAATCGATTAGCTACAGCAGGACAAAGTAGGTGCAATAAAAATGCATTAGAACAGCGTATTAAACGACTATTAGCACCTGCAAAACGCAAATTTGAAGGAAATGCTCCTGATTTTGTTACTGACATACCATTAAAACGTCATAATAAAAAGCTCATGTAAAAAATTTTAAGCATACATGTTCGTGTACAAACCTCTGCGCTATTGCCTTCCGCCAATGTTGCCATCATGCGTGTCTAAGAATGAAAAAATCATGCGTAGGACCCTGTGATGAATCGTCCTGGACTTTTTACTATAATAGGATTGTAATGCGATGCGAGCTTATGAAACATTGACAATGAGCAATCCAAGCCCGATAGCTCCGAAACTTGGGTTCTTACGCGCACCACTATTTGGAACTACGTGGAAAATATACCGAGGGAGGACTATGAGCTATATACGTGGTCATTAGAATGAAGTATTACGATCAGTATGTGCACTGTTCTGCAGTTATTATTAATGCTGACTGCAAGGCGTACATGCAAGTTTGACGATGCAAGAGCGCATTAACGTATGTTGTAATAACTCCCTGGATGAATACAATTATGCTATAGAAATTCATTCTAGATAGCCGAATGTATTACATTCTTAACTATGCTGAAAAAATGAAAGTATTACTTAACTGGATTTGGCTACGGGTTGCTCTGCAGCTACCATAGGTCGGATAGCATCAAACAACCTTTGAAAACGTTACATCATCCCTTTGAAATTGACATGTAGTTGCCACACAATACCAAATCAGTCGAGACGATAATGTGTTTCTTCCTATACTTTACACTACAATGTCTTGCACACTCAGTGTCAGAGCTGGCGTACACCACATAACGTTCCAAAACAGGAATGTGACAAAAAAATTGGTGTTACAGACCTGGTCACAGAGCCACTTCAAGGCGAAACGACAGGAGTCAGTTCTTTTTTGTCTTCTTTTTTACTTGTTTTTATATATCAACGACGATAAGAAATAAGGGCGGCGCAAATTTTTTGTGCGTATGTATCTTCATACTATTTATGTAACTATTATCATGGCTGTCGTCGTTGGCTCATACGCCATTTGACATTTACAGTGCAACCAGACGTCCCGAAGGCATTAGAGAGAAAAAAGATTGATTACTATCACGATAAAAAAAAACATGAGTGCAAGCGGGAACATTAAAGTCGTTGTTCGCTGTCGACCCTTGAACACCAAGGAGATTGCGCGGGGAGCGAATTGCTTAGTGCGTATGGATGCCAATCAGACGATCCTAACTAGACCTGCATGCGAAAAAACGCACAAAGAGGAAGAAGTAAAGGCTTTCACATTTGACAAGTCATACTGGTCCGTAAATAAAGCGGACGAAAATTACGCAGGCCAAGAGACGGTATATCAGGATCTAGGTCGTGAACTGCTCGACCATGCCTTTGATGGTTACAACTGTTGCATTTTTGCATGTGAGTTGGCTCTAGCGTTAATGATAATGAGCAGCATTTAATATGTATTGGTGGTAGATGGCCAGACAGGTTCCGGAAAATCATATTCAATGGTACGAAACTTGCCCCTGGTGAAGCCAATATTTTTCTGATATAGATAGGGTTGATAGATGGGTTATGGTGCAGATAAAGGGATTATCCCTCGGACATGTTCTGATTTGTTCAACAGAATATCGCAGACGGCAACTGATACCCTGAATTTCCAAGTGGAGGTGACATACATGGAAATCTACAACGAAAAGGTCCGCGATCTGTTAAATCCTAGCAACAAGAACAACCTCAGAGTGCGAGAACACCCTACGTTAGGGCCCTATGTTGAAGATCTTTGCCGATTAGCCGTCGGATCGTTTGAGGACATAGATTATCTGATGAATGAAGGAAATAAGGTCGGGTGAGAGTCGCCTTAAACATTCGATTGATCGTTTTGTATAGGCAAGAACGGTTGCGGCAACCAATATGAACGCAACATCCTCTAGGTCACATGCTGTATTCACACTATTCCTTACGTCAAAAACTTTGGATGAAGAGACCAAAGTAGCTACAGAAAAGGTTGCACGAATAAGGTACGGTCACTGGTGGAAATGTTCGCAGCAGATTAAATTATCCCATCCAGTCTTGTCGATTTAGCAGGCAGCGAGAGGGCTGATAGCACAGGCGCCACAGGCGCGAGACTAAAGGAAGGTGCAAATATCAACAAGTCCTTAACCACACTTGGCAAAGTGATCTCTGCACTTGCGGAGCATTCTTTGCAGCATGAACATAAAACTGGAAAGAAAACAAAAGAAATGCATATCCCTTATCGTGATTCTGTAAGATACACACATCCTCAGTTTATCGTGCGTAAATATTCATATGTTTTAATTTCAGGTGCTGACTTGGCTCCTCAAAGACTCATTGGGAGGCAACTCAAAGACAGCAATGATTGCCACTATATCTCCCTCTGATTATGACGAAACGTTGAGTACGCTTCGATACGCTGATCAAGCAAAGAAGATTAAGAACAAGCCTGTTGTTAACGAGGATCCGAATGCAAAACTTATTCGAGAACTCAAGGAAGAACTAGCTGTGCTGCGAGAAAAATTGATGATTTATGCACCGAGCGAAGTCGAAAAAATTGCATCACACACAGACGACAAAGATGTCAAATCATCGGATTCTAAAGAAGTACCGCCACAATCGCAAAGGATTGAAGTTACTGATGCCGAAGGAAACGTCAAATACCTGACTAGGGACGAAGTGGCGGACCAAGTCCAGACTTCGGAAAAACTGCTGAAAGATGTAATCCAGACATGGCAGGAGAGACGGTCAAAAGCTCAGGCTATTCATTTACAGCGTGAAAAAGCCCTGGAAGAACTAGGCGTCATGGTCGACAAAGATGCGATGGGAGTCTACACACCAAAAAGAGCGCCTCATCTCGTAAATCTGAGTGAGGATCCATTGATGACAGAGTGCCTTATGTACCAAATTAAGCCAGGCATCACTCGCGTGGGCAGAATGGAGAGTGCAGTGCCGGCGGATATCCGCCTTAGTGGCCCAAGTATATATGACGAGCACTGTTTCTTCGAAAATATCGATGGTGTGATTAAGATCCACCCGGGAACAGGGGATGCTATAGTGATGGTGAATGGAATACGGATCAAACAGCCAAAGCTGCTTCATAGTCGCTTCAGAATCATTTTGGGCGATTTCCATGTTTTCCGTTTCAATCATCCGGAAGAGGTACGAAAGGAACGTGACCATAAGCGAGCAACAGCGGATGCTACACTCGGCGATTCTGATAATGACGATCTACGCAGTCGAGCAGATTCATTGGACGTTATGTCTGAAAAGGACGGTTCACGTGCACCAGATGTCATTGATTGGCACTATGCGCGGCGAGAAGCAGGTTTGAACTACCAGAATAGAGAGTCAAACTTTGGAGATCTTACAGATGACGATCTCGAGAAACCATTTGATGACACTTCCAGATATCGGCCATTGAGGAAAAGGCTATCGGAAGGACCTCCTGCGGTGGAGGATGATTTGCTTTCACACACCTCATCCCTGCATATCGATACCTCCCAGATTACACCTGCACTGACAGCAGATGGCACAGACGATGGTAACACGAGTATTTCTCTCTCAGATCGAGAGCTACCACTGAAACTGACGAAAGAAAATGCACAACAACAACAACAACAGCAACAGCAACAGCAATTAGAATTGCGACGACAGGAATACGAAGAGAAGCAGGACAATACCGAAGAGAAATTGCGGCTGGAAAATGAGAAACTGAAACAGATAATCAACGAACAGCAAGCTTATCAATCGAAGATCAAGCGCATATCACAACAAACTCCCGAGGGCTCGCCGCTTTTTTCGCCTTTATACAAAGAAACCGATGTAGAACTTGCACTTAAAGTGACCCAGAAGTGGCGTGGTCTTCAATATGTGACCATGGCAGAGAAAACACTTACGGAAGCTGTCATGCTGAAAGAAGCCAACGTGATATCCAAAGAATTAGAAAAAGACGTGGTTTACCAGTTCACAGTGATTCACGACAAAGATAGCGCTATTTATTCATCGTTCTGGGAGTCATACTCCACTGCGACACTGTATGACAAGCGTCCTCACCCACTACACGCAGAGAGAACACCATGTACAGGTATACTTGTGATCGACCGCAAACATCAAACGACATATGTGTGGTCTCTTGATAATATTAAAGAACGGCTACGACGGATGCGAAGCCTTTACAATTTTACCGAGCAGCCGCTCTTCCTTTCTCAGCCGAATCTCGAAAACCCATTTTACCAAGCTCCATGTCCGCATTTTACCCTCATTGGTTTGGCAAAGGTTTCCCTTCAGAATCTGGCGTATCAAATCCCCATGGAGAGTACCGTCAATGTTTACTGCAAGAGCACGTGTGAAGTGATGGGAAAGCTGCGAGTACTTATCTCCCCCATTGGACGGTCGGCGTTGCAAGGATCGACAAATTCCAGCGACGAAGGATTATCGCCAGTTTCGCCTGAAGGATCTGTTATTGGCTCCTCGAGCCCGTTGGATATTGGACAACAGCAAATCTTCGAGATCCGAATTTTGGAATTGATTGGTGTCAGCGAAAGTTGCTTTACTCAAGTGCATGTACAATTTCGACTATCGGCGTTTGGCGACGTCAGAAAGCACTCTTCTGCAGATAAAGTGTATGCGACGGATCCCATCAGCGATTTTAAATCATCACCAGTACAATTTTCATTCAGCCAAACGCTGTCATGTACAATTACTGCCAACATGCTTAACGTGATGATGAATAAGGATTTGACGTTCGAAATCTATGGAAGAGCTCAGCTAAGTTATTTGGACAGTTTGATCGGACATCATGTTCAGCGGGAAGTATTGGAATCGCCATCCGTTGCACATGCGGATAAGATCTTTGATTTCCGCACCGATGCTGTAGACGAAGTGATATCCACAAAGCATGTCCTGGATCATCGGCTGAAACGTAAAATTGCCTTAGACCATCATCTGGATGATGGTATGATTCAGGAGGAGAAACACGATGTCGTTGCTTGGGTGCAAATTTGTGAATTAACGAAAGAAGGAGAGCATTCGCCCGTTGAGGTCGTATCTCACGATTACACCAATAGTAGTGTTTTCTCTTTACGACAAGGCCTGCAGCGGAGAATTATATTGACATTGACGCATGACTCTGGAAAGAAACTGCCGTGGCAATCCATCAGCCGGGTAACGATTGGAAATGTACGTCTTATGGATGATAAGGGCGTGGTCACCGAGTCGACTCCGCATGCCGATATTGATATTGATCTTTTCTCGGAACAACAATTAACATTCAATCGCAATGGCACTAGCGTATTATCAGCAAAGGGACCGTGGGACAGTTCGCTGCATGATTCTCTCTTTTTGAACCGCGTTACGGCAACAAAACAGTGTGTACTATTGACGTTAGAATGGGAGGTCCAGTGCGAAAAGACCACCCGGCCGATGAAATTCCAAAAGGATATCGCCGTGCAGATCCACGATCGGAATATATGGAATGTGATGAGCTGGTGGACCTCTCATCCCGTTCCACGGAAAACGAGCAGTGTCTTCATTGTTCAATTGAAACCTCCAGCTACAAGAAAACTGCGAGACTTATGGAGATTAAACACCGCTTACAAATACGTTCGCGGTGAAGAGTTTCTAGGATTTTGGAGGCCCCGTGGCGTATCATTAGTCAACGATTATCGTCGGGCCCGGCAAAAAATGATACTTAGCGAATCCGTAGCAAGGACAAGGCACAAGCTCATGCTGGGCAAGCAGCGTACTCGAATGTCACAACATAGTATCCAGGATGAGCCATCCAACAAATATGCGGCTGCCGAGAACCTAATCCAAAAAGTGCTTCAGCTTTGGATAACCACATATGGAACGGATAAAGAGGTACAGTCGCTGTAGTTGGTATATACCTACCTAACGATCACCACTAGCTCGTCATTAGCCAACTTCCGCCGCATATGACAGATACCAGCATTTCGTCCAACCCACCATGCAACGATCCAAACATAAAATTGACATCCAATGTACAGCCCATAGTACTAAAGTAAGTTTCATTTGCAAGTGACGAGGAAAGTTTGACATGTTAATCCCGTATCCCAGTGACATAATAACGAAGAACGGATACTTGGTACAGTCGCTCGATACGGAGGACTCATGGAAAAAGCGTTGGTTTGTGTTAAGGCGGTAAGTGAATAAAATGTGGTTATGTAAAGCATACTAAACCATATCTGAAGTCCTTTCATGATTATATACGAAGATCAATCAGAGACGGATGAACTTGGTGTAATGAATCTAACGTCTGTCCGCGTCGACTACAAGAAAGATCTGGAGTTTATGCTGCAGGTAGTGATCGATTATTATACGAGTGATCTTTGGTGCTGACTCTTTCTGTATTTTTCAGCGTCCGAATACGTTTGCAATCTATACCACTAACAATGTCTATTTATTACAAGCGCCTAATTATGACGAAATGATGGACTGGATCACTAAAGTAGACCAGTTTTATTCTGTTGATGCATAGTGTGCATCAAAGTTAACCGCATCGAATGTATATTATACACAGTCATCATATTCCATCAAACTATGCCTCAACGTTCATCATCTATGTGTTCTATAAATTTTTTCTATCGAATAAAACCTGGAATGCATGAGATTCGGTAACACAGCCTGAACTGTTCCGAATGAATACGAGTGAATGACTTTTGCAGGTCACATCCATGCGCATGTACAGGATTTTTCCTATGATTTTGCGTCCATTTGAGATTATTCGGCGTTACTTCCAGATGAAGTGTGCACTTCCAAATACGTATGTTTACGTTCATGCAATGAACAATTTACGCTTATATAACTGAAGTTTGCGTTACAGGATTTCATCGTTACAGTGACGGATTTCTCTTGTATCCTATCGGAAAGCGTAAAATGTCCTAGGAAAGGAAAATGTTCCGCCGGAAGCAGTACGTTCTTTTGATGTTGAGATGATTCATTGCATTAGTGTCAGGTTTCTGTATGCCTTAACACAAGGCATAGAGATATTTCATGATGAGCTCATACCAGAATCATTCATATTTAAAGAGACGCATGAATTATTTTTTTATTCTTCGGCTCTGTTGATCTTTAACATCCCCGGTAAGGATGTCAGTCATTACACCTACGAAATTATTCATGTTTTCTGCCTCTTATTTAGGCTGCATGACCTCTGTCCCGAACCGTCTCGGCCGTGCGTGTAACTAACGTTCACCACTTAAGTAAGTAAACGTTGTCATACTCAGCACCACTGACTTATTTTCTGATAGATTGCCAGACGCTGGATCGCTTCAAGTCCTCTGCAGACCGTCCGAAACTCGGCCGCTCCCAAAAGCCGACATCCCCCCTCCACCCGCCCCCACCGCTTCGGTGCCGGGTTGTGTCCCCGCGTCGTCGCGGGATTACCCCTTCGGGGGGTAAGTAAAAGACATCAAAGCATCTTTCATTTACTAACCATGAGTTATTTTTTATGCTGCTCGAGTAAATTTCGCGCCCACCTGAGAGACCAAGTTCATGTAAGTTGATTAGTCTTCCGACGTAAAATTGATGTACTGATGACTGCATATTCAATTCTTTTTTAGCGCAAAATTGGCTCTTCAAAGACGCAAGATTTACTTAGAGTAGTGTAAAAAATAATTCAATAAACAGTATATTGGAAGCCTTGTTTCAGTTCTTTGTTAGTGTCACCAAGAGTCATGTCGCGACATATTATATGATATAGACATTGATCTTTTAGGATTTCAGCTCATATATTTATTAGATTCAAACAGTACTGCTCTAGTATAAGAATACTCAAGCACGACAGGTTGGTTGACCTTAGCTGTCGAATAATCTCTTAAAGGGTCTGTCCACCGACGAGACCCCCTGTACCAAGGGTACCGACTGCACTGTTGACTGTATCACTGACTTGACCAACGGAAGCCTTGAGAGCAGTAGGACCGGATGTGCTAACTTGATCGAGGTTTCCCAAAGGTTTATCATCGTCATCTGATCCTGTGGTCTCTCCTTGCTTTGCGGTTGTTGCCTTTTCCTTTCCGCCTTTGACAGCATCGAAGGCTGGTTTAACAGTTCCATCTTGGACGGCAGAATCAGCTTGGGCGCCTTGTTCTCCGATAGCATTAGTTGCATCTTTCACCACGGGTGCAGCTTGAGCAAAAGCGGCGATGAAGACAGCGGCAACGAGAGTAAGAGTGTAGAAACGCATGATGACTAAAAGAATGGAAGGTGAGGGTATGAAAAAAAAGATGGATACAATACCCGGTTTAAATACTCTCGATCTACTTGGCGAAAGTGGGCTATGTACGACTGCCACTATGCAATATAGATCTGCAAATAAGAAAGACTTTGCCAACACAAGACTTTTGCTAAATTAGCTGTTTAATTAAATGAAGTCTATATTAGCATCTGCCATCTGGAAGCAGAAAGAAACTTTTTTCCTTGATGCTATGCTGGATTGTTCCATGTTGTGGTGTCCTTGTCACTGCTTTTCAAGAGCAAAATACGTGCAGGAATACCGTGGATCATATACTTGTGATTATCAGCGTGATAAGCGATCGTCGATCAAGCATAAGAATCAGGACTACCCTTTTTAGTTTAGGTAATATGCAGTAGAGCATGCGTGGTTTCTGTGAATCGATTCCTAAAAATGATTTTATCCTCGTGGAAGGGATTATTTACCAGTATTGAATATAGCAAATTTACATTAAACTATAGCAAACAACCTGTGGTGCCAAGACGAACCATGTCGTCATTGATTTTTCAGAATGATCATCTACGCAAAGGACATTCGGTGTTTGAACTGTGACCGAACTTGAACTGCATTTGGTGTCCACTATTCCTCAGATGTGAGATATATTCCGTAACTTTCTTTTCTTACTCACACGATAGCACCTTCCTTTTCTTTGCCTTGTGCTTTTGTTAGTATGTTAGCGTATACTAAGGATGGTCGAAAGGAGCTTACATCTGGTTGACCTTCTTGAGTGACAAATTAAAACGCCAATTACGCCGATACTTAATTTTACTTTTTTCAGAGTCAAGTTTTTGGAAGTAACCGTTCTATAAATTAACAATTAAAGCTTACATCGGCAAAGGATAGTGACGAGAAGATGAAGCTGACTTTTCCTTTTGAAAAGAATCAGTATGGTGTATTCTCCGGGAGAGCTAATAATTACTGCTTCCCCTACGACTATATTCTTTAAAACAAACATCTCCCCGTGACGCTCCTATAAAATTTCATAATGGCTCTCCTTGAAATCGTGGATCAACGACTTTACGCTATTGCGCTATTGAATATCACATTTACTGATGCTTTCCTACAATAATTAGCAGAACTGCATTAAATAAAAGTAAATCCCTAAGACAAAGGGGATCCACTTCCTGTAATTTTCCCCTCGAGGTTGTCACTATTAACATCATACGATGTATGGCGGTTGTATGAAAAAAAAAATCCATTCTACTTCGTTCATACGTCTGGCTCGAACACATTACTTTTTCCCACTCGATCTAACAAGTCCACTATTGCGAACACGTTGAAAGCGTTAACAATAAATGCGGTTTGACATACGTGCGAAGAGTTGGAAACCAGAGAAAAATTGCTCCACGCAAATGATACATTGCCTTAGAATCCACCCATATGGGCGTGATAGCCAAATAGGTTGATAATCTGTGCATGAACGATTGTCTCAAAGGAAGTCCGCAGTTAACGCCGATTCTGGATGAGGAAACAGCTATGTAGTAGTATGGGCCTTCTGTAATAGCTCGTATACGTTTGTAGAGCATGCAACTGTCCCTTCAGCAAATAGCCCTTCGGCTTCGTTGCATTCAACATGGTGAGATTCCTACAGTCCACCTTTTCTCTTGTTTCTATCAGAGACTATTTTTTGAAGGCATCATGCTTCTTGTTCACATGTTGATATCAGGTTTCAATCGCTATGTATTGTAGAAATTTTTGTCGCTTTCCAATGATATTAAGCGAAAAGTGCGATATCTATGCTGCTGCAAGAAGCAAGTTCCAGAGAAGAATGTGCGTTGATGTACTGGTTCCACCAGTATCTATTCGATTTACTTTAACGTGGTGTCCAACCTGTTCTACTCGCAGCGCTTCCTTTTTCGTAGGAATGATAGCCTGAGTTGCGCGTCTGCATTTTTCCGATTTGCCGCCTTTTTATACCATTCAATCGCTTTGTTGATATCTCGATCCACGTCATTTCCGTATCTGAACATATCTCCAATTTTGACTTGAGCTTTTTCGTTTCCTTGATCAGCTGCTTGTTTATACCATTCAATTGCTTTTTCAATGTCTCCAGGCACACCCCGTCCATAATAATACAACTCTCCCAATTTGATCTGTCCATTTTCATTCCCTTGGTTCGCAGCTTTTTCGTACCATTGAAATGCCTTTGAGTAGTCGCGGCTGCAGGCAAGTCCATATCTGTACATGTCTCCCAGATGGACCTGGGCGTCCTCGTTTCCTTTTTCAGCCGCGTTTTTACACCATTCGATCGCTTTTTTGTAGCATGCAAGTGCTTTGTTATCGTCCTCATCTACGCCTCTTCCCCAGAAGTACATATCCCCCAGCGCCTTTTGTCCAATACCGTGTTCTTGATCAGCAGCTTTTCCATACCATTCGATGGCTTTGGAGTAATCTCGACGTGCACCACGTCCATAGTAGTACATGTCTCCGAGTTTGCTCTGTGCGTCACTGTTCCCTTGATCAGCTGCCTTTTTATACCATTGGATTGCATTGCGGTAGTCCCGATTCACGCCTTGCCCGTATCTGCACATATCTCCAAGTTTAGTTTGTGCCCATTCATTTCCCTGGTTGGCCGCTCTTTGGTACCATTCGCTCGCTTTGACATAGTCCTTTTCCATACCAAGCCCATAATAATATCCGTTCCCGAGGCGGAGCTGTACGTCTTCATTTCTCTGGTCTGCCGCCTGTCCATCCAAGGCGATATCCGGGCCATGTTCTTTATCGGAACTACTCTCATCGACGAGCATATCTGTAGATTTACTCTGATCGTTCTCATTTTCCTTCTCATATTCTGTGAAAGCATCGACATTATTTTTCATTACGATCGGGTCAGGGACAGCGTCTGCAAGAACAGCGTTATAAACCTCCTTCACTTGAAGACGTTCGTTCTCTTCTAATATGTGGTATATCGGTTTCATATCTTTGAACTGGACTACTGTTGGCTCATACTTGGTGGTTTGTTTCCAGCTTTCTATCCCGTCCATGCAAAATAATCCGAGGTCGCCTCCTGTTCTCAGCTCTGAGACATTATGACGCATGAATCCATCAACATACCTAGGACCTTCCAGTGCCCGTGATTTTGGATTGCTATTGTAACATTTTCTGCCACATGATGACTTGAATACGTTTTTTCACGCTCGTCCTCTGTTTCACTCTTGTTATGGGCCTGTGAACATTCATGCTTGCAAGCAAGCAAACCACCTAAACAACACAGTACAAATTAACGCCGTGCATCCAGAACGTCGCCGTACCAAGTAAAATTCTTGAAGGATAGTAATAACCATATCGTCCAAACGCAAGCTGCAAGGCGTCAAACCTTTTCTTGTTTGTCTCCGCATTCAGGGCATCTCTAATCGCGTTCTTAAAATCAATATTTACTGTGACTATTTCGGTGGAGAGATGCAGCTGGTGTAAAGTCTATTAGATATTGCTTGGAAAAATTATTTGCTCGACCCTTACTTCTGCCCAGGAAACATAGGAAACGATATATTGGGCCATATCGTTTGCAACAGACTGATTACGTTTCTGTGAATTGCACGCAATTTCTGCAGCTGTATCGTAAGGTAGCATTTTGAAGGAGAACTCATGGAATTTGTCATCGAGAAGCAGCTCCATCATGAGATTATCGCTCTTAATCACTTTCGTGCACGTATGCTCCACAAATGGTCCGTCACAAGCGTATTCATGGATAAAGCTGGAAATCTCGTCTTTTCCATGCTTAATTCCTAAAGCTGAGTATTCGGCAGCGTGTCCGTCAAAATGAATACCGCGCGTGTATTTTTCAGCAACTTCAGGAGTGAGAAAGTTGCTGATCTGCTTGGATAGTCAGAGAACTATAAATGAAAGGGACGAATGGGAATCTACTCTACCGTATCTCCTAACGAAACGTTTTCGATGTTGCGAAATCCCATTGAAAAGAAAGGAAAGAGGGACATTATCATGTTGCCCTTTCGCACAACCTTAACGTTCGGAATAGCGCCGTTTAAAACTTACAAGGTTTATGCAAACCGTCAAACAACGAAATAAGTGACTTGCTATGTATGTGCAGCTGTACTGTTTTTGCTTCCTGGCGCAGGAACAACTACTTGATGGAAATTGCGGTTGTGAAATAGGCGCTGATTTTTGAAGGAATTTTGTCAATCTCATGAGTTAAACCGAAGAAAAAGAAAAAGAAGATTCGGTTCACTGATGGACTCTATCCATTAGTCACACCATGGGAAGTGATACCTCGAAGTCACTGTAGATCCCTGATGGGCGGATTTCCTCATGTTCCACTGTTTATTGAACAAAGAAATCAGTACTGGGGAACCGCACACACCATGAGAAAGCCAACAGAGGAATATCGATTAATATCGATTTCTGACATTTTTCTCGTGGTAAAAAAACCGGCAAATAAAGAAAGCAGCAGCAAGCGTTACAAGCTTGGGACGATATGTGTATCAGGTGAAGGCACGAAATGAAATTGCAATAAGGCGCCCAAATAGTACCAAAACCAGCCATTCGAAACAATGTCTGAGCACGGTCAACAGAAAATATTAGAATTAGAAATGCACGGTGGCAGACGGTCAGTCCCTGCAATCAGCATAGCATACTGTTTATTGGAAAAACGAGATATGACACGATTCGTTACGATAGGGTTTCTTACTGAGTGTTTGTTTAAGATGCAGGGTAGTATTTTCGAAAAATTCTACTATTTCTAGCGATTGAGAAAGTGTCAGTACAGCATCCCACCGCTCTCGGGAAATACGTGTCCTGAATGAGATTTTATGCTACTTGATATAAATTATCCATGAAGAGTCAAGTTTGCTGTCATTAATTAAACGAGCTGACAACAAAACAATCCCCCAGCTATACACATAATTTGTTCGAGCAACATAAAAAGTCAGTCATGGTTAGTGAACAGAAGATACGTTGATGTCAATTTACTTACATCTGAGTAGCACTCAGCCCCATTAGTAGGGGCCCACCCCGCACCTTAACCGGTGGGTACGGCGAGTTGGGTTAGACACGGCCTGAAGCCACTTCATTCGTTTAACGACCATTAGACTAACTAACAGAGAAAATAGGGCCATATAAAGAAGGAAAAAAAGGGAATTCGTGCACTTCTTTAGATACTGTCACTTTGTGGAGTCCAATTGGTACATTGAAAAGCCTATTACGATGGACCACTTCAATGCAGCTTTGATTTGGTGCAAAAGTATCTACTACTCTCCTATAGAGCGTAAGATCGGTGTGCAAACAATACATACTATCAGTATAGAATCCAACCACGACATCCTATGAATATTTTATCCGCCCATTTGTTGTATTCCAGTCGTTGTCGTTCTGTATGAAACCTGCTAGCATCGTAATCTATTTGAGCGAGTCGGAGAAAAAAATGCCTGAGAAATGTTAGGAAACAATAAACGGTTACACAACGTATTTATGCGGACATTCAGTTGTAATTACCTGACGTGTGAGAATGGTAGAGGTTAATCGCATTGTCGTTGATTTGAGCGTTACTATCGTTCTCTGGTATTCTGAGTAAATTTTGTGTCGCAGATACTTTTCTTAGCACAATTACCAAGCTAAAAATGCATTTTTCTAGAAAACAATCTTAAGCTGAAAATAGAACAATCGACACGATGAGCACTGGGCACGCTACTGCCTTTTTGAGATACATCAGAGATAGAATTTCCAAAAGCACTAGAAAATTTCCGGACAGAAGAAGTGCAATTCGACATAAGAGATGTATGAAGCAGACAGTCAACCAGTTGACTTATGGGACATTTGGCTGCTTACTTATTGTTGAATAAAGGTGATTGAAGGTTCGTTCCGAAGCCAAATAAGGAAATCAGGTACCTGAGCGAGGATTTCCATATTCTAACATGCAATTCAGTAGATTTCCCTCGTTCCTCGGAAACATTACCTCCAATTTTTTTTATCCTTTTCTCCTGTCCATCGCTCATGACCTGGTCACCTAATGGACAATATAGTCCAGCTGACATGGCTTCAATGAAGCCACCAATGAAACAGACTGATTTACGGAATTGGTTAATGAATGTACACCATTCTGGCCATGCAAAAGCTGCATCGCGGGAACTACAAAGTGCTATTACCTATGGTGGTAATAGTGAGGATCTACGGTAAGTTAGAAAGGAGAATGAAGGGATAAAATTAACACGACTCTGCAATTTTTGAAGCCGGAAAGTACCCAGAGAGCGGCCAGGATCCATGTCCTCTGTTAGCTCAGAAGACAGTGTCAATTTGGATGAGTTGATAAATGCTAACTTTACAACAGCCATGGACGAGGAAACAGACTTACCCGAGCTGGCTACCCTGGATCTAGATGATTCCAAGGAGAATTTTTGGAACGTGGATGATGCAAGTTTGTGAAGGGTCCTTTCGTTAATTTTGAGACTAAGACCCTTGAATTTTATATAGGATCTGAGGAACAAATCACTAGAAACCTCGGCCGAAGGATCGAATCGGGACGATAGACGGCCAACTAATGGCTACGACGACTCCCCGTCGAATTTACAGCTTCCAATCAATTCCGTAACCAATGGACAGGTAGAATTACTGCGCGTTTTGCATAGGAGCGAAATAGACTCGATCTATAACTCCTTATCTAGGTTCCCCAAAAAAGCCCTAACCGGGCAGATGGAGAACCTTATGCCCCACGTTCCGGTAAAGAAAGCAAAAAAGGAAATAGGATGGAACTGGTTCTGATTGCTTAACAGCGGTGTTATCAGAGTCTTCATCACAACGCACATTACGTCCTAGTTCATCTCAGCGAACAGATCGATCTGGAAGCATAAGTAGCGAGGGAAGTATGATCTCACAGAGCACAATCACTGGATCATACAACGAAAGCTCCTCCCGAAGAACGTCCACTTCACGATCATTTAGTCGTTTATCCAGTATATCTAACCCAAGTCAACCATCCTCCAATACCACTAGTCATCTTCCATCCCGTGGGAAACTGCTGAGCCATAGCAAATCCATTGGCACACATTCGGAATTGGATCGATCTCTGCCACGACCGGCTTCGCGCATGCTACCGACCAATTCAAGACTTGCAAAACGAGCATCCCATGTACCAGTACCCTCCAGCACGGCCTCCCCTACCCCGCAGAGTACCATGTCGACACGTTCAGCGAGCACACAGTCCCGAATGGCAGCGTCACGATCATCTAGTCGCATTGGCCATCCACGCGCTAGTCATATCCCAATGTCAGGTTCGACCCTTCTGCCGACCTATGCAGGCACACACACAGCTGGGTTATCTAGGTCGAAAACAATGGCCACTTCCCGCGCTGCAACCCCTGGCCCACGTAATAGCGTCTTTGGGTTTTCAAATGCCAAATCGGATACCGCTGAACGTGCCCAACCTTCTACTTATGCAACAAACCATCATAATAATGTAAAGCGACAAACAATGACACCAAGCTCTAATATCAGAGTCGCCAGCAGGATTGGCACAGTCAAAAGATATTGATCCACACGTACACGCAACAAACACACACACGCACACAAGCACGCATATACACGATTCCCACATAATCCACAGATCTTGTTTGTCTACCTTCTTCATTTCTTTTTGTTTCCAAATAGTAGGACGCGTTACAAATTTCCGGCTTGGATATAATAACCGCTGTTCAACATGCTTGCCAAATACAGCTGCTTCTTCTTCTACTACTAATTTGTCATTTGTACAATAATGTGCGACCAGAGAGCAAACATAAGCATGCACAAGACGACGTAGATAGGTGTGCTAAAATCAAAACCTTCAAACACAGATCAGTTCGGATCATGGGGTGGACCATCCTTACCTAGCTCTAGATGGTCAGGCACTACCATGATGCGGCAGCAGTTGTCTGCGCCGGCACTTGCTACATATCTTCCGGATCGACTGAAAACAAGGCTGGTGATTGCAAATCCGTGGGCGTGATTTATGTACAAAACTGGCTGATCCGCCTACAATTAAAACTGACTGCTTGACATCTGCATTTCGGTCTTACCTGCAATGTCTTGGCATCCACAAGACCGATTGACAGATCAGTTGATGCATAAGCAAGTAGATTGCCAACTGGACTGATATCAACAGAAATCAAGTACACCGTTCAAAACCGTCACCTACCTAACGCAAAAACTAGTGATAGGCTTGCGACTAACGCTGGCAGTTCTTGTTGGTTTAGCTCGGATGGCACGCCATGGTCGTAGGTCCCACATGCAAATAAAGCCATGGCCACGAGCGGTAGAATTAACTACGGCGTATAATTTTTGGTTCTCGCGTGGCTGTTTCGAGTACCTGTGGGAAAATTAAAATCAGGCAGACAGCTTCTCTGCTTTCCCCTTACCGACAGGCGCGAAATTCACATGTCGTATTTCGGTTTAGATTTGGGTTATTGATAACTTGTTCAATGCTTCCATTTTCCGCGGAAAGAATAATGATGGCTTTTGACGTGGCCACGACGATATGTTCTTCCGCAAAATCAATATCAGCATCTTGTACTTCGTTGAAACGTATTGGAGGGAATACTGTAGTCAATTCTGGATATTTCATCACTGTAACTTTGCCGTCATGCGAGCCAGCCACCACAATCAATCTCCCGGATTGGCTGTATCGAAGTACTTTCTACATTGACGATTAGTCTTTGTCGCTACTATACAAGAGTACTTCACCAAGTACTGGCTGGGATCAGTGCATGCGCTTGTCCATATCTGCGATCTCTCGATAATAAGCCTACAAAGGTGCGCATTAACTTTGATAAAAGACGACGTCCCTTCCATTTTTACCCATTCTCATTGCTAAATACTCTCAGATTCTTATTATTTCCTTCTTTCACGTTTTCGAATGATTGATTGATACCGGCTATAAATTGGGGTAACTACGGACAAGAAAAAAAAATCTCCGTCAGTCTCTTCTCGTACAACTTGTCAAAGCGAGCACTGAACTGTAGGATGACAAGCGACAGACATTGGACAATCTTCCATCTCCGAGAGAGTCAACGATGTTTGTTGAATCAGCTGTTTTCGTCCTTCATCAACAGACAATGATACCTTGATGGACAGGTCAGTGGCAGAAATTACCAGGTAGCGATGAGCCTACCACTTCATTTTTAACACCAGAACGATTAGCACCACCGCCTCCGACAGCGATCAGTGCATCATCCACATCAAAGGAAAGGCCATAGACTGGAAAGTCGACGCGTTGGGTAAATGTTGTTGGTCTGCTGCTGACCATGATAAACGGTGCAAGAAAAATAGTAAAACGCAGAGATCAGAACTGTTTCCTGTGGAGCATAAGCCAAATTTGGCACGACAGGTTTCAGTGACTCCTATCCTATCAACAAATGGTCTATGCTTGCTTATCCCAATTCAAGGTCATATACGGTAGATCCTTGTACTGTTTAGCGAAACAAAGTACTAGCATCGTCAATATATAATAGGAGACAAATGTATCGCATGGAATGAAGTAAAGATGGTCTCTTGGCTGCATAAAGTTGAACGGAAAGGCCTAAAAAAAAAGACAAATGTAATTTATGCACGTCAAGTGAGCATCTGCGTCAAATAAACATCACATTATGTTCAAGTTGAATAAATTTTGCGCCGGAAGATGATATGTCTTTGCGGTGAGAAGTGGTTTATTTTGCGTTAATCCAAGGAATAGCTCGCGACTCAATGACCTGGGTCTTGCATTGTGGGTACTCCAGTGGTGGATTCCCAGGACTCCATAGGAAGCAGTAAAAATGTGTCACAGTAAGAACAGGTTCCACCCAAAACGATCTGTATTTAAAGGCACGCATAAATCTTTTTTTTTCTTTGGCTCTGTCTTTTTCTAAAAACGCCCCGGTAAGGCTGTCAATTATTCAAAATGTATACAGGATCGTTCATTCTCCATGTTTATATTTTAGCCTACAAGACCTCTGTTCGAACTACCTTGGCTGAGTGAGCCCCTTTTTGCCAGATTTGGTAAATGAAATGATATCCATTTGTATGCACAGTTGTCACTCATTGTTACATCCTTCAAGTCCTCGCCAGGTGCTGCATCGCCCAAGTCCTCTGTGATGCTACCAATCTCGGCCGCATGGTCAATCTCACTTTTCACCGGGTCCACCGGTCAAAGGTGCGGCGCCGGTCCCCATTATGAAATGGGAATACTTCTCGGAGGTAAGTGAAGTGACATCAAAGCATCTTCCAATTACTAACCGCGAATGAATTTTTATGCTGCTCAAATAAAATTTTGCATCCATCTGGAAACCAAGTTGATGTAAGTAGAGTATTATTTTATCGCCAATTTATATACTGATAACCGCCTATTTCATCCCTTCCTTAGCGCAAAACTGGTCCTTGATGGACGCAAAATTTTCATAGAGTAGCGTAAAAATCCATTCAATAAAGAGTATGCACGTCAAAATGTTACGGTCAACAAAAAACTAGATATGACTTCCTTGCGTCACTCTTCTCCCACTCTCTTCTTGGTAAAGTTCTCAGGTGCCCACTACGATGAACTTTATTAGTATATCTTTTATTTTATTTTAGAGATAGCTCGTTCTGCCAGCTGTAGCTTGTTGTGCTTGTTTGTATGGTCCATACCCGACGTTTCCGCAACCGTAATGCACATATTTTTCTAGATGCATGAAGCTTACTTTTTCCACTTAAACGTCTTAGATACACTGTTTCTATAAAATGCGTTCCAGAGAACAGCTCAAAATCGTGGATGGAGGTATCTCTCCAGAAGATACATAGAGCCCCTTTTCCCCTCGAGAGCAAAGTTTGTACGAAAAATACGTAAACAAAGAGAATCTTTTGTGGGGGTCACTTTCCAGTTATCCTGCATAAACACGCTAGAATGCTGGTTATTTAGCTTGGGAAGTTACGTATGCAAGCGTAGGGAAAATCCTGTCATAATACAGATAGGTTTTACAATACAAAAGTGAACGTTGCTTTTTATTATGTAAATGGAGGAAGCTACTGTGTAGCATCCAAAGGATTGTTTTTTATTGTTAGGAAGTTTTGCCAAGAAAACTTTTTTTTTGGTCTGCGTGCAGACTTTCTCGAAATGGGTGGTGATTATGCAAAGGGAAAAAATCTCACGGAGAAGGAGGTGATAATGTTGTTGAGCAAAGAGGGGTTGGATTTTAACGCATTGCGCGCTGCGCAATTAATAAGGCCACACTTTGAAGACTTCGTTGCCGGTTGTGGTTAGTGTTTTTGATAGTTTGATCGTCTTGTTCGTCCGGTGAAGATGAATCAACATCAACGGTAATTTGTATCCCCATATAGGGCTGTTGTTTGTCTGATTCAGGTGTGGGAGTCCGATCATATTCTGACGAACTATGGGTATAGTATATCGTGTCAATCGCGTAGAAGCGAACGGATTTTTGTGAATGTGACAGAGACCGCCATCGTGATAGACCTTTTAGCCGACGCCATTGACGAGATAGTGAGAACATGGTAAAGCGAGGGAAAAGTAAGGAAAAAGAATACAGTAAAGGAAACATCGATGTTATTATATAGGCAGCTGAAATAGTGCAAAACTTTAAATCAGTGAATTGCAGGAGAAAAGCTCATATTTTTTTTTCCATCACGCACTAAGCTCTTTTTTTCCCTTTGGAACCGGAAAAGCGTTCCTTTCTTTACTGCCAAATCGAATAGATCATCAGCGAAGCCGAACGTTGCACCGAGCCGCTAATCGCGTGATATCAACGAGGAATGTACACCTCCAACCAGCCTGAAAAGTACCAATTTAAAAATGTAATCTCTGCCTTTGCACTTGATGAATTTCAGTCCATCGTTCCACACGCATAAATCAAAGCAGTACATGCGCAACTTTAGTGAATCCGACTCAACTCATTCTTTTCTTGTCAAACCGTAACCTTGTTCACAATCCCTTTTAAGCGAACCTGTACCACGTAAAGTAGAAAATTAAAACATGTAACTTCAATAATAATAGCAAATGAACCAGGTACTATCAGAACAGCAAGTAAGGAGACATACAAGCAATCGTTTATCATATTTAGCCGTCCATTGCATAAATATCACAGTTGCCTAACGCGCTCAGCAGTAAATTGCCGTCTCTTGAGCTTTTAGCGATGCCAACTAACTACTAGCAGTAAATCGAGCATCGTATTCTGTGCATGCATAATTTATCCTTTGTTGGTAAAAAATTATCGCTTGGTACGAATAACGCAAGAAGAAAGACATTTCGTGTATCTAACCACAGTTTCCATGTCCGACCGTAAATTCCTGCAATACTTACTGTTGTTGAAATGCTTGGCAATGATCTGCATACTTCATTCTTGGTTACACCAACATGTGCATTCGTTTCTCTGTGTTCTCTCAGTCTATTGTGAGTCCGAAATGGTCATCATGTCAGCTGGGACGATTTCATTCGTCTTTGAAAGACCTATAAATTTTGCAGCTAAAAATAAGATTATGAAGTGTGGACAACGTTTTGAGCTGACGTTAAAGAAAATAACCTGAAATGTATTAGACTCATTAACCGAATTTGAGGATCAAAAGACTGTGGTCAATATGTGCGTGTCATCTGGGGTCAGGCTTGACGCCACCAAAACAGTCCGACAGATACGAGGATGTACTATTTACAATCCATTATTTGCTTGTTACGGTTTGCAGGGTCTCTCTTATCAGCAGGATAACTTGCAACGACAGCCTAATTCACTGCACAATTTTGAGCATGCACCTTGCGATCAATGAAATAGGTCGACAGCTACACTCGACATCTCTCCTTGTCAGCATGAAATAGGAGTAGAAAGAGATACGCATGTTCTAGTTGCACTAGTCTAGAATGACGTCTTAATTTTAGGGGAAACGGGACTGACAACAAGCATGTGAATGGATAATTCATTGTGTTATGAGTAGTTCAGGATTCCCACAGGTTTACCATCCACATTCCCCGCCAAAAATCTCAATGCTTCCGCATCTCCGTCCGTCTACCGTATTGATTTACTAAGCACACTATATCCCAATTTCTCTTAAAGGAAGGTCTACATTACGTATAATTCGTCTTCCTTTCTTTTGTTCAAACATGTCTTGGACTTTCAGTAACTCTACTTTCGTCCTCCTCTTTCTTAAGGTGGTCTAATTTCTATGCCTTAGCGTTGCCATCTTTAGCGGTAACAGCTCCACATAGTGTGCTAGTAACATGACATCCTGGATACGTCTGGTCTCTGCCGAGAAGAAATTTACAACAGGAAATATCTTCAGACGGTGTCCGCATTGAACTCACAACTTTCTCGCAAAACGTCAGTAAGGACAGCGACCAGTCTTGCAAGCAGTATACTTATGACCTCTTTCCTATCTGCTGCTTCCTTCTTCTAGAGAGACTTTCCTTGGGTTCAACCCACAAATGCTTAGCCAGGTTGAATTTGGATCTGTGTCTAGGTCACCCTCCACCAGAGGAAAGTTCCATTTTCTACACCATCTGGCTAGCATAGCAGATAGCCAGCCGCTGGATGGACCGGAGCTCAGAAACTTAGAGCTAGGAACGATGACTCCGCAACCTTTCACATATACTGCGTATTGAATGCATCTTTACGCTACTCTATGTAAATCTTGCTCCATCAAGGGCCAGGTTTGCGCTGAGGAAGGGATGAAATAGGCGGTTATCAGTATATAAATTGGCGACAAAGTAATACTCCACTTACATCAACTTGGTCCTCAGATGGACGCAAAATTTATTCGAGCAGCATAAAAATTCACTCACGGTTATTAAATGGAAGATCCTTTGGTGCCAATTCACTTAACCCCCGAAGGGCATAGCTGTCCAATGACAGCAGCCTGCCCCGCATCTGACGCGATGGAGGGGCAGGAGAGATTATACTGACATAAATGCCAGTTTAGGTCTTGATGCTGTGCAGAGGACTTGAAGCGATACAACGTCTGGCGAGGTTCTGTTGCGGAAGTTGGATAACCCAGTTTGCGATAATACTTGCTTACCTGGTGGTGAACAATGGGCTACACCACAGCCAGGACGCTTCAGGACAGAGGTCATGCAGACTAAAGAATAGACATAAAAACATGAATAATCCTGTATGTATATAAATTGACATCCTTACCGGGGATACCTTCTTGAAAAACAGAGCCAAAGAATTTAAAAAATGGTTCATCCGTGCCTTTAAATACGAATCATTTTTGGATGAAACCTTTGCTTGTCTTGAGACATTTTCACTGCTTTCCGACAGAATATGGGGAAACCGATCACTGAAGTACTTCAATGCAAAAATAAATGTTCTTGCTTCCATGGAACATTTTCCTTGCCTTGAGACATTTTTACTGCTTCCGATTTAGTACTGAGAAACCGCCATTGAAGCACTTTAATGCAAAACTGAGGTTACCCAGGCGCGAACTATTTCTTGGATTAACGCAAATGAACCACTTCTTCACGCCAAGACGCATCACTTTCCAGCGCTAAATTTATTCAACTTGTACGCCTCATAATGTTTATCTGACGCAAAGGTGGATTCCAAATTATATATTTCTCTATAGCAAGTTTAATCGGAAGACCTCCGCGCGATGAAGAACAGCCCCAGGCTCTTTGTAAGCTGCCAAATTAATCGTATTCACCATTCTCTTTTCACAACATGACTCGATCTCCTTCAAATACTTTTAAAGCTGGCGACAGTTGCCTTTCTCCAATCGATCAAATCCAATATCCGTAACGTGATCTTTTCAGACTGAACGCACGCGTTAACGGTACTAAAAATGCATATGTGCAGCTTCGATCGCTGCATGGATCTCATCCTCGCGAACAAGGGTGTAGAATTTCACACCAACGAAATGGAAAGGAACGAAGTACTATCGCAACAGCGCTAAAGTAGTCGAAATGCGGAGTGTATGCGAGACTCCGATTACGTGACTTACGGAATCGTTGCTCAAATTCTTGTGTATGACAACGAGATCACGGGCAATAATACAGCACAAGAACTTCCCAACGAGTAAATTCATTTTTATGAAGCTGCTAAGCAACGATCTCAGACAACCAACACATGCGGAAGTACCGCTATAGGGGGTTGAGAACGACCCCTAGGCTATCCAATGGCAATATTACAAGCCACAACAGAAAAAGGGAGCATACTCCGAACGTATTCTTCTTGTGATATGATCATTCAGGCATCGAGGATCACATCTTTTTGATACTTGAATTGTGTAACAATTTTTCATTTACTTATTTCCATAAGAAAGGTTTAGAGTAAATTCTGTAAGAATCACCAGCCCTTCCGTAACTGTGGTAAAACAAGTTACAGAAATAGGGCGCTAAGACATTCAGTTTCTCTCAACCTAGTTTGACACTCAAACAAATTCATAAAAACAATTCGCGAGTAACACTTAAGTTTTTCGTAAGTAGCCGCACAGATACTTACGATCAGGTAAAGATCTTCTAGGTCCCCGATCAATTTTTTATTTAACGGCTCCGATTCTAAAACCTGAGTTGTGGTTGTCACACAATTCTACGGACACCGAAGCTAACCAGCCCGCCCGTCGCCAACCCTGTCAAGATGGCAAAGTTCATAATGCTCCCAATAAACGATTGTTCATCCGAATCGGTCACGCGTTTTGGCGCAGCCATCATTGCTGAGCTATTGACTACTCCATTGGTCAAGCCAAATAACCATACCAGGAATAAGTAAACACCATCGCTATATATCATAACTGGCTGCTGACGGTTCTGTACGGATATGTTGCACATCAGAAAACAGGGAACAAATGCGGTACGAGCAAGTGAAAGCAAAATGAGGTACTTTGCATCGGATATGCGGAAAATTGGCTGTATTCTCCCTAGTAGATCGCCGACATTGAATAATAGAAAGTGCAGCGCAACAAACGTATGTCCTTCCAGGCGGTGTGATGAAGTCGATACTGGTTTGATTAACGCCGTGATGGATGGGAAAACACTGAGCGTAACAACGCACATATACCAGATGGAAAAGAAGTAACCGGCCGAATGGCTCACTACTTTCTTGAAGTTTAGATGATGCACCTCCGTCCTACCTGTCTGAGTGCGGTTTGTTTTCGAACGCTGGATGTAAAAAGGTTGACGCATTAACAGAAATCGAGACATCAATGTGGCCACAGAGGCCACTATGGCAAATAAAAAGTACAGCAAAGATGATCTGGTGAGATCGCCTTGCGAGGAGCCCGCAAGTATACTGAGAACAGACGATAACGCAACAATAACACCAGCAACGCCTGACCCGAATCACTCCATTAATGCAGTGGTATATATGTCAAAGGCCTTTACCTTGTCCACTACAAGTTAATGAGCTATTGTACCGTATTCTGACGATTTACCTCACAACAGCTTGTATATATTTTGGTGGAAACCGGCTTGCGTCAACGAAAACTGCGTTCTGGAAGATGCTGCTTGTTATTGCCGTCAATGCCAGCAGAGTAACGACGACGTAAAAGTAATGGGTTGCATCACCCTTCCAGAAAATGACGCTTAGAAGGAGAAGGGTGTACACAATCGAGTTTGCCGTTGCTGGTACAGTTACATCAATATAAAACCCTGAATACTTGAAATGCGATGTCAGATAGGATAAAGGCAACACATGATCCAGTACCCGACTTTGCAAATGCAGCAGAAAAGCATAGGCTAACAAGCCAGTGATTGTAAAGGAGGCGGCAAAGTAATTCTCAAAGGTATCCTCAACGGGTGATCCGGAGAAGCGTTGAGCAAAGTATTCCGAGGCGGTGATGAAAACTAATCGTGCAATGATCAAAGTTTAAGTTATACGCATACAATGAAGCGCAGTACCATTCCAAGGCATCAGTGTAGAAATGCCATAGAACAAGAATAACTGAAGAAGTTTGGTCATTCACTACATGTAATCGCATTTCTTTACCCAATAGACGAGATGAAAAGTATCTTGCGCATCTGCATCATTAGCATCTGTCAGTAAGCATTCCTCCGCTGAGTCCTCAACATCATTGCGATGATGTGCTATTAGTTTTCTGTAAAGCTTGTACATAAGAGTGAAACACAGCCGAGAAAAGCGACGAATCTCATTCTAGTACGACGGGAAGAAAGTTCAATTTTCGCAATAAGGGAAAACGTTATCTTTAGCGGCGCATGATAATGCCACGTAATTTGTTAAAGTGTATATCTGATTCTAACGGTACTTACAGCATCTCGCGCCAGCTTTAAATTATCTAGCGTGAGTTTCAAATGGACAGTTCACGCCTGAATAAACTGAATTTTTGCATTGGAGCTGCTCGTCGTCTCATCGACAACTATCAGAAGGCGTAAACAAATCCATAAGGTGGATGCAGGAATCATTTTTTTATTCTTCAACACTGTTTTCTTTATGGTGCCCTAGTACGTACTGGGATTGGCTATACGTACAGACTATTCAGGTCTTTTGGTCTACTGCTTAGACCCGTGGTTGTTAAACGGTAAACAGGATCCAGGCCAACTCGCCGTTCCTACCGGTCAAGGGGCGGGGAGGCCCTTACTGAAGGCCAGGAACGCCCTTTGTGAGAGTAGGTAAATTGACATCAAAGCATATTTCTTTTACTGGCCGCGAATGAACGTTTATGTTACTCGAATATATTCTGTATTCATCTGGGGACTAAGTTAATACTAGTAGTGTAAGATTTTGTTGCTAATTCATGAATTAATGATCTCATATTCGTCTCCCTTTCTAGCGGATTTGATTCTTCATGGACGCATGATTTATTTTGGAACAGCCTAAAATATCATTCAATATACAGCACAAGTGCTCCAGTCAATTAGGACGGTTTGATGGTGCGTTACATGTCGATCCAAATACCATTGATAAATTTACTAATAGGATGCTTGTTCAACCTGAAAGTATATATCGATCCCCAAAAGCGTAATATAAGGTCTAACGGTGCGCAGTGCGGCCGAGCGGTGCATCACCAAGAACACGGCATAGAATCTTAACGTCTTTACGTCTTATGCCTAGTGAAACTGGGATGTGGATTTTTCTTCGGAACCAAAGGTCGTCTGGAAGCACACACTAGATGAGAAACGGTATTATGGTTGTACACTTGTGGACAAGTTGCAGTGGCGGAAATACACAAAAGCTTTGCCATTCTTTGTACTTCCCATGATCCTTGCATGCAGAGACGTATAACCATAACAGGTAAGAAAAGGGTGATATTGTCTTTTTGCTGCAATTGTATTTACGTTGATTGCCACAGGCGAGAAACAATAGGACCCGGTAGATGTTATGAGAGGATTCGTAAGCTTAACCGTTGCAATTTGAATACCCGATGAAATTCAGTATGTGACCGTATGCTTCCGCGATAGGAACACAGCACATCGTTTCCCGTCATGTTGGCTCGATGTTCGAGACTTTTCGGCGTCAAACACGCTACCGTTATCCCTTGTAGGTGGAGAGCGTTCTTTGCATGACCAGCACAGACTTAGGACATGTGTAGCTTTTGCTCGTCGTTCATTTGTAACGAATTCAGCGTCGCATTTCCAAGAGAAGGACGAACTGCACAAAGGCGACCGTTATGCGCGCATTCCCGATCGCAGCGTGTTGGAGCTTGAGGGACCCGACACGGCCAAATTTCTACAGGGTCTCATTACAAATCATATGCCACTTATATCGGCGGGAGGCGACGGGTTTTTCACGGCCTTCCTGACTCCCCAGGTACTGTCCAGCCATTGGAGAAGAATTGGGCATTTATCAGACTGTAGGGTCGTATGCTCTTCGACGCATTTATTTACCCTGTCAATGTTGGCGTAAACTTTGTACACCCGAAATTCGTCATGGATGTACCTACGGCTATTACTCCCTCCATTCTGAAGCACCTGAAGCGATATGTGCTCCGCTCCAAAGTCAAAATTCGGGACGCAACGGAAGAGTATTCATTATGGAATATTTGGGGCCATGCATCCGTGCCACCTGCTGCTAATCTAGAGCTCGTGAAGAAAGATAAGCGAATTTCTGACATTGGCTCGCATGACCCGCGACTTCCAGGTCTAGGCTATCGAGCGGTGCTAAGACATGATGAAGGTAAGATACAATGGCTTTCCAGCGAACAAACTAATACCGTGCTAGATATCACCAGCGTTTTGCCTTCTGGTGATTTTCAAGAGCTTCCTTCATCCGAATACACGGTGAGAAGAATTCTCCATGGTGTACCAGAAGGCACAGCTGATTTATGGCCCGAGCAATCGCTTCCGCTGGAATCCAATTTTGATTACATGAATGGGGGTAAAATAGGACTCGGAAAAATAATTGGTATGCTAATAGCGATTGTAGTTGACTTTAGGAAGGGTTGTTATATTGGCCAGGAACTTACGATTCGAACATACCACACGGGTGTAGTTCGCAAACGTATTGTTCCGGTCCACATTTATAAGAAAGGAGAAGAGTAAGGAGAAAGTGACGTTCGTAACATTTTTTGGTGAACATCTTTTCTTTAGTATCCCCACATCGCAAAACGTTGATCGCAAAGCGGTATGGTCTCTCGAACCGCATATGGAAGTTAAGCTTGCTGGTGGATCGAGCAAGCGAGGTGTTGGCAAATTATGCTCCGGTATTCACAACATAGGTCTTGCACTGATGCGTCTAGAGCATGTTCAAAAGTGCGCTGCAGGAGAGGATATCACGTTTATTGTATCCGGAGCGGATGACGTGCAAGTGCGACCATTTTTGCCAGATTGGTGGATGATAGAAGAAGACAAGGCTTGATGTTAAGTTGCTTGACTAGTTGTATATTACATAGGCAAAGAAAAAAAGTTATTTATTTATAAACAATGGCACACAGTTGCTCAAAACAAAATGATTTAATTTTGAAAGAAAAGAGAGTGTTCAATGATGTCGACTAGATTGCACAATTTCGATGCTCTGCTCGTTATCGTTCAAGATGCCTCCGCCCAAGATACCGCCCAGCTATCGTGTTAACGTTAGATGAGAGAACAATAGGTGGAACCAAGTTACTCACCAACCCGGCGTGGCTTCCACCTCTGTTACCCACGTTTTCTACTATCTGGTAATCGCCGCCATGCTCTCGGTTATGGCCATGTCCTGAGAATTCGAAATGGTGAGGTAGAGCCGAAACCACGCAGCCAAAGGCGGAAAGAAAGATGAGAAAGGCAGATGTCTTCATAATAGATGAGCTCACTGTTTGCAATTTCTATGGCATGCTCTATTTATATTCTCAAGCGCATGATATTTAAGACGTAAGACATTCTATTATAATGCTTTCGCAATCGATCGATTTGGTATTAAAAGAGACGAATGGTTTTTAACGATGTCGCGGAATGTTCTGCGGTACGGATGTGACAACTCCTCATTCAAATGAATATACGTGCCACTGAAGCAAATCGATAAGTTTTGGTAAGGATAGGATGTCTTCTCGTCAGTTGAATAACGAAAAAGCGGAGAGGCAGTATATCATAAAAAATGTAACGCCTTGCACACGTTAACAAATTCCCTTCCTCTTTTTCTCCTTTTCTTTTCTCACAGCGAAGGCTCGGGTATGATAGTGTATTCCAACAATAGGTCTGATTTACAACACCAAAAGTGGGAATAACGTTTCCATTGGTGCTTTCATAACAAAAATCCGAAAAGGCGTCATTGCCCTAGAAAGTGCCGCCTCCCCCTAAATCCTGATCACTGAAGCACCACCTAGACAGCCTCACAGTCTGCCAATCATCACCACGCTTCATTCATTTTCTTTTTACACATACACACATACACTCACGCACTCATCTGTACATATCTTGTTAAAACCTGCGGTTGTTCATGCTCTATGTTGTATTTATTACGCACTAGCCCGTGTTGCCACCTCCTTTTCGACAGCCTGTTCAATGCTTTCAATGCTACGTGAAAATTGCAGCTTTTTCAAATCACGTGCGACTGATGCCGGTAATCCTGCGTCCAGAAGATCCTTGAGCGAGGTCTCTCCAGCCTTGCGCTTCTCCGAAAGAGTACGTGCCAGCATTTTGGTAACTGTTTCCATTTTCAAGTCGTGAGGGCCGTCAATATATTCAATTACTGCCATAGGAGCGTTATCACCGTAACGGCTGCCGATTCGCTGAACTCGTGTGTATCCGCCCTGTCGATTAGCAAATCGTTCAGCAAGCTCTCCAAAAAGTTTTGGTACGGTCACATCGCGACTCTAAGTCATGTGTTATTGAACGATTCAACGTTGAAATTTCTAGCATTTTACATATAAATATGACAATGCCTGACGCTTAGCATTGACATCGCCCTTCTTGCCAAGGGTGATCATGCTGTCCGCAATAGGTCGCAATTCCTTAGCCTTTGCAAGTGTAGTTTCGATACGGCCATGCTCAATGAGCGAGGAAACTAGGTTTCGCAGCATGGCCTGACGATGTGCCGAGGTTCGGTTCAAGCGGCGGATATGCTTGCCGTGGTGCATGTTGTGGAGACAGAAAGAAGGTTGTTTACGACACGACACTGTTTGGTAGGAGCAGTCCCGGTCCCAATGTTTGATTCTCGGATTAATATTTAACCGAAACAAGTTTCCTATACAGTAGTCATAGTGCTTAATCCAATAGAGCAGAACACTTTTGCTTCGACGATTTGAGAAACAGATTATTGGTTTTTACTTGGAATAGTAGTTTTTATACGAGAATAAACACTTTTCTAGCGTTCATTAACGAACAAATCTATGTTCCTTATATTTCTTGGCGATTCCATCAATAATATAGGCTGTAAAGTGTCTCCCTCCTAAAGGAAAATTTGCAGGCTGTAGTTCACAAGAACATGCATATTGCTGTTAAGCTCAATGGTCAAAATCGCCTTGGCATAGCCCAATTTTGCTGCCGTTACAGGAAGCTTTGAAAGAATGCCTGCCATCTTATAAGAGAGTGATCCTCGACGGAAAATCGCTCCTTGTGAAGTGTTAATAGTCCGGATTGACCATACAAATTTTATTAAATAACGGCTGCACGTAGGAAGTAGGCGTAAATCATCTACTACTATCTATGAGGTGAACGAAGCCAATGAGATTCTATCAATCTTTGCGCTGAACCTCAGGAATTGAAGCAATTCTTTGTTAAGGTAGCTAGATCGCTTTGTTCCTTTGCATCTATTCCTTTTCATTCAGCTTCCTATTTGCTATTTGCACTTTTTTTACTGTTCACTTTATGATAGCCATCTGTGTCCGCTTGCGTTACTTTAGCCGACTGTGTAGAATACAGCTTCGTTTTCTTTTTTTTGTCTGGTCCTCCTTTATTTACACTGACCCCTAGAGATACTGGTCTATTGACTTTTACAAGTGATTTGTGTACAGAAGAAAGCATTGAGATTTCGTGACACCACGCTAACTCCGCCACCGCCTCCTTCATTGTGTGTGTCCCAATATGGAGAATTCTACCAATATGGAGTGTTCTAGCAGGAGAACCCCGGTATCCAGCAGTTCACTTATTTTGACATTTGATATTGCTAGATTCCTGCTTGTGATTCTAAATAGATTTTTCGGAACACATGGAAACTTTGGAATGGAGCAGAGTCAGTATCCAGTAGTCCCTGAATCCATGTCGACTACGGTTGGAGACCTGGGGATGCAAAAATCTAATAAATAGTCTTCAACGAGAACTCTAACGCAGAAGAATGTCTTACAAACTCATCAGAGAACTAAGTGGTTACTTGAAAATCCCCGCCAATATCACGTCTGGCCATTTACCAAGGTTTCCACTGTCGCATAGCTTCTGCTGTGGTATCTTTATGGCGGGAAAAAAACTGATTTTGTTTTCAGAAAAAGTTTGGCCTGACGTTATGGCTGCACTGCTAATTACGTATTAGCGCTGCGACGCTGTTTGTATTGCTGTAGTACATTTCCATTGCTTCCCTTACGATCTGCGTGAAATGGCCTTGCGGCACAACATCAATATACAGTGAAAAGATAGTAATATAGACAACACTTGAACGCAAAAGCATTGCTAATTACTGATATCTTTAGCAAGATCTGGGGTATTCTAATCAACGTAATATCACTGCAGTGTCTGGAGTTCAAAGCGGGCGTACTATGAGCACCGTGTAACTGCAGCGGTATCAATCCGAATGTTAATTCGGCGAAATCTTAACTGACATTGTAACATCTTCTTCCCACTTTTTGATGGTTCCTACAACACGCGAAAACTTCTATCATCAAGTGTAGTAGAGTAAACCCATTTTTTCACTTGTATCTCTCTGACACTAATGAGATCAGTAAATCCATAACGCGCGAAGTTATCCATCGATGTACACATGGTATCCATTTTGATGGACACGTCGCCAAGTGTTCCGCGTTAGATCTTGAACGGGAAGAGGAAGGTATCCTGGGACTTATACATGAATACTCCAGCGATGAGCCGTCCATGAAATATACGTGTTCGAAGATTCTCGAAACTGATAATACGATGAACGAATTGCTCCTTGATGACAACTTTCACGAATTTTTTCCTGAAACATTCGCCTACGATCTTGCTGCCCAAATTTGCTGTAGCTCCCGAAGGCACGCCCGTTCTTCCATTACAAACGACCGAATAAGATGCCTCGTTTCTTATATTTCCTGCGCAGAAGTAAGCTATTAACGGACACCGCGCAAGCAGCATAGTTTACAACGTTGAAATCAGGTGCATACGTCTTCCCAATATATCAAAGCAAATGCCAATCTTAAGGAAGCTATTCAAGAAAGTTTGAGGAAAATTACCAACAGCGAGAAATATCAAGCGTTGCAAGCTGTTTTTGAAAAATTTGGGTACTATTATCCATCAAGAATTCTATTAGGTAGCTTAACCCATGGAATGTGTAACATTAGCTGATATTTCTTCGCTTAGGTGGCATATTAGCGTGTGAACAGGAAAACCCAGAATTTGAGAGCAAGCGTATGGTGGAAAGGCGCCAAAAGGACGTTTATTGCAGTTATAATGTAGCGGAAAGCGTAATAAAGGCAATCAAAGATCATAAATACCGGAAGATCATAGGTATTTGGCATCCATGCGTGTGCCAATTGTTGACGTCTTGTGGTTAGGAGGTGACTCTGGAGCATTTTTTGTAAACGGATTGGAAGATTGGAAACAGACCACCAAGTATGAGCCAGCGATTATCCAGCTTAAAGATATGAAACCAATGTACGATGTCTTGGAAGAGGGTATGCGTCGTGAAGTGAAGGAGGTTTACAACAAGGCGCTCGCTGAAAACAACTATGTATATCACAACTATCCGCTCGGACTTACGCCAAATGTACTGAAAGACGATCAATCCGAATCATACTTATGCCAGTTTCCGTCTCTGAATGCAGGTCATGCAGCAAAGGGAACAGATAATCCAGAAGGTAACGTATCCATCCAATAGCTTGCTTGGATGAAGAATCAGTTTGTATTCATCCCTACGGTAGAACAAATGCTATGTCATGTTGATCCTCGGATGATTGCAAAGGATATGTATGAAGACCGCGTGCAACCGAGTACAGTCTATTTTGTACCCAAAGCTGGAGAGTTTGGATGTGGTCCTGTGAAATACGGCGATATCGTCTATGTACAGTTGAAGTACCCAGATTCTGGATATGTTTGCGGAAAAGGTCCAGACAAGTTTCTGACATTATCACTATCCATGACATCGGCTGATTGTGAACAATACTTAACGGTCTGTACAAGTGAATTGTTACCAGGGCTTTTTCAAGAATGGTAAATATGCCCGCATACCGATCTTTTCATACGAATGAGCCAATTTCACTTAGGAAAATAATTCAGCACGTCAAAGACAACAGCGATCAAAAACTCCCAGTTGATCGGGACATACACACGGAATCAAATGGCCAACAACACGAAGATATCGACTGCTACGTTCGAACGGGAGATTGCATCACCTTGCAAAGCGAAATAACGGATGATACGGGAAAGCGGTCGTTAGTGTACTTATGTGTAGCACCACTACGTTACCTATACAACATGACGGTTACTGCTGGGGAAATCATTAATCCCATGGCATCGTTGGCGCGCGTATCGCTGCTTGCCGCTAGCGATTCTTACAAACACAGTGACAGCAGTATGCACTGGCGCGTAGACTTGCAACAAACGCACCGTCGTATTCTTCCACGAGACGAACTAGGGAAGGCGTTGATAGGCCACTGGAATAGAGGAATTCAGCTTGATGGACACTTAACTGGTTCGACTGTAATTGATGTGGATAACCGTCACTTTGGCTTAGGACACACCGGAGTATACGCTTCTCTTGAATATGAGACGGAAGCTATTCTGGATCGCCTACATAAAACAGCGGAAGTATACGCAGAGAAAATTGACGGCATGCATGAGAATAAAGACAGCTTATGCATCGGAGCGATGTACGACTCTTCTTTTCGACTACACTTAAATATCCAACATCAAGAGCGTAATGACGATGGCGGACACCAAAAATTGGTGTTGTACGCATCGTGCTATGAGGTATTCAAAACATAGGTGCTATAGCTATCAGACTAAATTTACGTTAGGCTGACCTTCAAAGTGATGTCTGCGCAACAGCTTCATTTATTACTAGTATCGAGCGCGCGATAAATTTCTCATCTAATGAACGAAGGTCTGAAGAGCTGCAGAAAGTCTTCGAAACCTACGGGTATTTCTATCATTCAAAGATAACGCTCGGTAACACAATTTCATGCTGGAGATAACTTGTCCTCATTCATGTATTGCAGGTGGCAGGATTATAGTCGAATGGAATACAGATCTTGAGCAAAAATACTTCCCAGGAAGCGATATACTATCGGAAGGACAGATCGACAAAATAAAACGTACCATTGAAGGTGCTATTCGCTTAGGACAAGAATACAAAATCATCGGTAAGATTGTGGGGTTCCTCGCAAGAGTACATATACAATGTAACATTATTCATTGACAGGTGGCGATCCATCGCTGCTATTTAAGTCTTACGATCGGTCCTCACCATCCCTTTCCCGTCCTGACATTGAGAGATGGATGAAATCCATTGAAGCTAATCCAGTGATTGTTCAACTCAAGCAACTTACCCCGACTTACTATCTGTTGCCACAAAGGCTAAAAGAGGTTGTGGAAAACATGGTCAAAAACACGATCCAGAGACGTTTTCTAGAGCAAAGCATCCACGTGGATCACGTCAGTCATGAAGATCTTCAAACCATAAGGACCTTTAAATCAGTACCCTTTTCTGATGATCCTGTCTCACAGCATAGATTGTGGACCGTGTACGCAAATGGCTTTGGAGTCGATGAAGATTATATCAGAGCTTGTGAATGCTTGGAAAGTGCTAGTGCTAGTGGCGATTCCGACGCACAATGTGATCTTGGGACGATGCATATGAATGGAATAGGCGTCGCACAGGACTACTTGGAAGCATACAAATGGTTCTTGAAAGCTGCGGACCATCATAACGACAGTGCGCAATATATCCTTGGATGCATGTACAGAGATGGCAGAGGTTTATCTCAAGATCAGGGCAAAGCGTTTGAATGGTTTCAAAAAGCAGCAATGAAAAACAATTCCGACGCGCAGTACTGCATTGGAACGATGTACATGTCTGGTAAAGATGTTGATCAGGATCATGTCCAAGCGCTTGAATGGATAAGAAAGGCAGCTAATCAGGATAATCCCGATGCCCAAAACTATCTTGGAGCTATGTACCAGAACGGTGAATACGTAGAACGAGACTATCAGAAGGCCATTGAACTGTTTACAGAAGCGGCCAATAAGAACAACGCACGAGCGCAATATAATCTTGGAATTATATACAGCAATGGTAGAGGCGCTGATCAGGATTACGTGAAAGGTTTTCAGTGGTTCGAAAAGGCGGCTAATCAAGGCGACAGTGATGCTCAATACAACGTCGGGACCATGTACATTGCAGGAGAAGGGGTAGAACAAGATGAATATAAGGCATTCGAATGGTTTGAAAAAGCCGCAAGTCAGGACGATATCCAAGCACAGTACAACCTCGGTTGTATGTACAGCACTGGCAAAGGCGTGGATCGAAATTTCGTGAAAGCTTACGAATGGTTCTATAAGGCTGCCGAGCGGCATAATGTTGGCGCACAGTACAATCTTGGGGTCATGTACAAAAACGGTATTGGCATTGTGCAAAATTTTGAACGTTCATACCAATGGTTCAAACTTGCAGCCGAGCAGAAGGATTCAGCAGCGGAATACGCTATAGGAAGGATACTTGAACATGGGGCAGTTGTAGGTGAAGACAGTATAACGGCAGTCGAGTGGTATAAAAGCGCGTCAAATCATGGAAACCAAGACGCGCAGATCAGACTTGGAGATATATATAGGCATGGCTGGGGCGTGGATAAAGATATTGACAGAGCGATCGAATGGTATACAGAAGCGGCAAATAGTGGAAGCGAAAAGGCGCAAATCGAACTCGGAGATATGTACTATCGGGGGCGAGATGTGAGTCGGGACTACAGCAAGGCGGTAGAATGGTACAGAAAGGCAGCTGAACAGGGGAATGAAGATGCGCAAGTCGGCGTCGGAAACATGTACAGATATGGCTATGGTGTCAAGAGAGATGTCAACAAAGCGCTTGAATGGTACACACATGCGGCTGACCAGGGGAACGAGCGAGCACAAATCAAGCTTGGGGATATATACGAAGATGGACGAGGCATAAATCGAGACGAAGATGAAGCGGTCATATGGTACAGAAAAGCAGCTGACAATGGGAACTTATATGCACAAAACAGACTTGTACATATGTATAGTAAAAAGGCAGTGAGCGGCTGGAACTTGTTTCCATGGAAAATAATGAGCAGCCGTGGTAGTAGTGCTCCCAGTAATAGTAGTAACAGTAGTAAAGTCAGAAAACGATACACTAGTAGTGACAAGAGCTTATCCTTATAATAGTATTATACAAACTGCGACCTATTCTATTGCGTGCATCGAATCTATGCTACACATCATCTCCATCTATAACGTGCTTAAAGAGGCTTTGCAAACAGAGGAGTACGATGTAGAACCTTATGATATATAGCAAAACAGCATTCCACCCATCATTCGAGGCTCCCATGGTTTCAGCGTGATAATGACGTGTGGTTGGGTATTCCTCGGGATTCCTGACTGTCGCTTACATACCACAGGTAGTGAATCAGACCTCGCTCATATTTGTAGACTTTCTATAATATGTATGGCTACCTTTAGTGGTAACAGAGCAACAATCCTCTTACAATTGACTTTCATTCATTCATCTTACGTTATTTGATAAATTCTTGTGTATGCTGGCCTAAAGGCAATTTACTGCATCACGAGAATCCGCTTGCCTTCTACTTGCGGCTCGTATTCACCAGCTCATGTACATATGATTTCACATATGACAGGTATAGCATCCACGGTATATTGGACAGCGGAGTGTTCTCATAAGCAAGATGCTTCTGTCCGACGACATCCATTTTATGACCAAAGTCGGGGTTTGCTGCTGAGTGATACCTCATCGAAACGGTATCCTTCTACTGGGAGGTCATCATTTCCGGGATCTTTTCTATGAAGCTGCCCAGCTTGATTTGTAGTTGACTGAGTCAAGCGGGATATACTTTAAGCAAAACCTTGATAGAAGAGATTTCACAGCTGCCAACTTTACCGGTTTTGGTGTCACCAGCAAGAAGTGTACAAAGGCGTTCCTTAGTTCATATCGCACGGTCCGCATTAGATCGGTTGGCGTTCTAAGTACATCACAGGTAGACTCCAAACTTTTCTGGGTTTCTGTACAGTACCGCCCTGTGCGTATTACCGTATACCTGAATGATACCAGGAAGTTTCTGATAATGCTTGCTTAACGTGATACACATTATGCATTGGTACCGTTATTCAACAGCAGTTCGACAAGACCGGAACCACATATGTATCAACAACCGACTCCTACACTTGAAAGCATGGGCAACTTTAATTGCAAGGATCAATTTGTTGCAGTGTCCAATAAAAAAGTGTTAGACCTGCTGATTTGCCAAACTCCTCTAGTCAATCAAAAGTTCTTGGATGGTGATTATGTGACCATGCACTGCGACTACGATCTGTCCCTAGCAACCAAGACGTTCTGTTCAAAGGAATGAGCCTGAATCAGTCCCTTCGTAGAGCTCCATGGGCCCGGATTGAGCTTATTTTCTTCCCGATGTGATACGAGACGTTAAGTATGGGTTTGTCATGTATAAAGCACAGTCTTTGTTTCTACTGGAATAAAACAAAGTAGAAGTTATACAAGCGTGAACTTAATCGTTAGGCTGGTTGGTTTAGGGAAGTAATGTGTGGGACTGATCTATTCTGACTTTAAAACGATGGTGTACCTATCTCCATCAAAACTAAAGAAATAGGATGATTTTTAAGTTGGGTTTCCTGTTTTATGGTATTTGCGGTGTGTAACGATCTTTAAGATCAAGTTGGGCAATTCCGGCGTTGTAATAAGCAGCTAAAATAGCGATCCGCCCCACGTCTACACGTGATGGGGTAATTCTTTTAAAAAGACCCCACAGCGCTTTCTGAACGGCTTCTGAACGTTTCGCCATGACCGAAGCTAACAGATTCTGCGCCGCCCCTCCTATTGAGTTGACTGATGTTCAGCTAGAAACACTTCGTGCCATTCTTGACACCTTCATTGCTACTTTGACGCCTGAAGAAGAGGACGCGCTGCAAAAAAAATTGGCGGGTCCTGGAGGTTCCCACACCCCAGAACAAATCCATAAGTTCGCACAACTGAATGCCTCTTCGCTCCAGGCTATTGAGCACGCCACGGTTCTGGTGAATCGATCAGTTCCTCCCGAAAAACGTCGCGAACTATCTATGCTCCTGTCACTCCTTTCTACACGCGCTGGCACGTTTGCTGTGACAGGACATTTTGCAGAGTTCAAGAATCTCACACGGCAGCAAAGAGAAGCTGCCTTCTTGCAGCTCCAGAATGCAATGCTCCCCAAGTTCCGCTTGATATTCAAGACATGCGCCTTGTTGGCGAGTTACCCCACGTATCGTGCACGAGCCAGCCCTCTGCTTCGGGGCATGAACTACCCAGGTACAGACGTTGTCCGCTCTCATCCCGACTACACGCCTGAGTCCATCCCTGAACGCTTGCCAATGCTGTCACTCAGCGAACTACGCGATGGTCTACGCTTCGACGCCATTATTGTAGGAAGTGGTGCTGGTGGAGGTAAACATTAATGATTTTCGAGCTCTCTGTTTTTCTAAGAAAGGGAAAAAAAATCCTACAGGCGTCACTGCAGCGGAACTAGCCAAGGCAGGCAAATCAGTACTTGTCATTGACAAAGGGACGTACCAGCACGAATTAGAGTTTGATCTTCAAGAACATAGCGCTTTTGGAGGTCTGTACGAGTATGGCGGTTTCTTCATGAGCAACGATGGAGGAATTGGCATTCTGGCAGGTAGTGCCTTCGGCGGAGGCACTACTGTGAATTGGTCAGCTACATTAAAGGTATGGATGACTCGTAAGAAGAAGAAGAAGAAGAAGAAGAAGAAGAAGAAGTTAAACAAAATCTCTCAATCATTAGCTTCAACACTTTGTACGTGAAGAGTGGGCCAAGATGGGTTTGACACACTTTGTGTCGCCAAAGGTAGAAAAACTTCTTCTTCTCTAGACGACCATTGACCTTGCGAGCAGTTTTCACATGACTTGGAACGCGTGTATGAACGGCTAGGTGCAAGTACAGCTGGAATTAAACATAACAAATCCAATCAAGTTTTGGTTGACGGCTGCAAAGCACTTGGCTACCATATCGCTGATATTCCCCAGAACACGAACGGCAAGCCACACAGTTGTGGATTCTGTTTCGCAGGTTGTAAAGATGGTATTAAGAATGGCACAATGAACACATGGCTCCGTGATGCCAAAGACCATGGGGCAAAGTTCTTGGACCAAACGAAGGTTTCCCGAGTTCTTGTCAAAAATGGAAAAGCGATTGGTGTCGAATGCCTGGTTCAGAATAAGCATCGCTTCAAGTTCTATTCAGATATCGTCGTTGCTTCTGCGGGTTCGTTACAGACACCTGGTCTCCTTCTTCGAAGTGGTTTGACGAATAAGAACATTGGCCGCAATCTCCGCCTCCATCCTGTTTCCATCGCCTATGGCTTTTTCGAACACGACATTGATACATACGATGGATCAATCATGACTGCAGTAAGTTGCCTCCTAGACTAATGGGAATGATACTGAAGGAAAGGTAAAAAAAAATTAGCTTAGCAATGTGGTTGAAAACCTCGATCAAGGATATGGTGCTAAGTTGGAGGTGCCTAGCCTTCATCCTAGCACATATGCTGCCTCCATTCCCTGGAGAGGCGCCGCACATCATAAAGAACTGATGCTTCGTTACCGCAAATGTGCACCTATTTTGACGCTTGTACGTGACAAGGATTCCGTGGCATCCGTACGCTACGATGAGAACGATAATCTTATGGTCAACTTCAGCTTATCTTCATTTGATCGCCAATCACTGTTAGCTGGCATGGAGAAATCCTTCAACATATTGGTGGCTGCCGGTGCACGTGAAGTTCATAGCACCCAGTACGGCGTGGGACCCTTCGTGTTCAGGCCTGACGAAGAATCACGGGTGGATAACCCCCGTTACATTGAGTGGCGAGAAAAGGTCATAAAGCATGGCATCCCTCAACAAGCACCTGGTATATTCTGCGCTCATCAAATGGGTTCTTGGTATGTTATATACAGCAACTAATGGAACTGCATTCTGATGGCTTGTTATTCTAGTCGCATGGGTGTATCTCCCAAGACATCCGTTGCACAACCTACCGGAGAGACATGGGAAGTGAAAAACCTCTATGTGTCTGACGCATCTCTGTTCCCTACGGCAACAGGCGTCAATCCCATGGTAACCATCGAAGCACTCTCACTACACGTTGCCGATAATATCATCAAGCGTACCAGTGGAGAGACCTCTTCTAAACTCTAAAGCCTCTCTGTATTCAAAAGACGACATTTAATATTTGTATAAAGTGTTTTGCAATCTTCTCGTTTCCTTTGTTTGTAAGCGGAGTTAAGGGTGCAGAAGATGGCACAAGCGAAATTCGAAAGGGCAACATACGGAAGAGACATCATATCTGTCTTTCAACGTACACTTGCTGGTAGAAGAGGATAACTATGCCTTCACCATTGTTCATTCTTTTTATCATAGAAAATATATTGTGGAAGGCAATGTCGCTGTTGATCCCATAGGATGCAGCTTAAGTTAAAATCATTCTACGCATGTGCATATACCCCGTTTTTTCACCACGAATTCATAAATAGTTAATGCTGCAAGCTGGACTAGTACACCAGCATCGCTTGTACATGCATCGAGAAGGAACTTAGCTGTCACCATTTATGACAATGAGTATTTCATTCCGTTATCATGCTGATCACCTCATCGTTGATATTTAAAAGACTAATTGTAATTTTTTTTAGATAGCGACAACGATTTACAAAAAGAAGAAGAATTTGGCTCTTTATCATGCTGGTTACTCTTCAGTAGCTTCAACGATTTCCGTATCTCCGTCTTCCTTACTTGTCTTTGCACGTTTCGATGACGAAGAGGATGGTGTGTAGGCTTTGGCGGGTGGAGGAATATACGAGCTTCGGTTGCGACCCAACTTGGGTGGAATTTTCCAAAAGTATTGCTTGTCCTGCAAGGTACATTTGCGCGCACTTCGACCGACTTGTGTGTACGTAGCCCTTCGCCATTCAACCGGATCCAGATCACCATTGTAATAATACAAGTTCTCTTTTGGTGAGCCGTCCGCAGTTTTGCCTTTACGCACAATTTCACCAAAAAATGGCTTCTCTCTCAATACACGTTGAATACGTTCGATCCATATATCGCGCGGTTGTGCTTTGTACACAGGATTGGAACTCATGATGCGTGAGCAAATATCGCTAACAGGCATGGACGACTTTCGTGAAAAGACTAATAAAAAAGATGAATGGTACGATCATCATGATGGCCGAGGAACGTCTTACCCAGGGCATCAATAATAACTTCAGAGTAATCCTGCTCCGGTTCCTCTAAAGTATTATCCTGATGATGATGATGATCCTCGTTTTCTGCAGGTTGTTCGTCTTCTTTTTTATCTTCCAGCATTTCCTCTTCTCGTTTTTCTTCTGCTGGATGTACATCCTTCCTTGCAGCATGTTCAACTTTTTTCTCTGCAAGAGGTTCATCCGTTTCCGATGCATTTTTATTATCTTTTTCTTTTTGTTGTTGTTGTTGTTGTTGTTGCTCTTCATTCTCTGGTTTGCTGGATTGATCCTCCTGTGGAAGTTCCTGTGGCGTCTCATCAAACAAGTTCTCGCGAGTTATGTTGACTTTTTCCGCAGCTACTTTGTCAAATCGTAAAGGAGGAGGAGGCTGCTTAAAGATAACGTGGTCACCCAAAACATCCACAAACGAATTATCGTACAATGGAGCACGTTCATGCTGTCGATACTGTACATCGTCTACTACTGCACCGTTCAGGCCGACGACAAGTAACTCGAACCGATCTTTTTCTGAATTATACTGAATAGATACATGTATTCTGCTGATCTGACGATTTCTTCTTCCAATTTTGATGGTGGAGGCACCACCTCGACCGAGTGTAATAGATTTGTCATACGAACCGACAATAACAATAGGATTGGAAGTATAAATAGAGCTGCGTTCAGGAGAGAGATAGCCCACATCAGAGGTGCGCACAAGGTCATCAGAGTTTGGTTCATCGTTTCCATCTCTGTCAGGTGTCTCTGGAAAGCGTGTGATTTCTTGGAGAGGTCTGCGTGGAGAGTCGCTCAAAACCCGCTTCCGAGATGATGGTGGTGGAGAGGAATATAGTTCTTCAGGAACTACATGGTTGCAAAATTAATTAAAAGCAATTACACTACTAATTCAACAGTTACAATAATTTTCGTTTGACATTGATGTGCTTTGTAAAAAAATAAAGAATAAGTGGGACAACCCAATTTTATTATTTTTTTTTTCTATCGCGTCAGCTTGACCAATCATACGCCAGGAAATTTGACGCGTTATGCCCTAGCGATTTGAAACATCATCCCTGACATTCAAATGCATCTATTTCTAAGTTGAAAGATCCTTACTTTCAGTACTGCCATCTTAAAAGAGTTTCTATTACCTGCTGAAATGCCAAGCCTTTTATAATATCCTAGCTACTAGTCCACGCACACTCATAATCATTGCGGGTAATTTCTTGTTTTCCTCCTGAATTTTTTTATCTGGACTGAAACAAAGCCAGTCTAATGCCTCGTATACATACTGATAGACAGCGACAATAGCTATGCATAAACCCATCGATAGCTCTGCCCACACATCATTCCATAAACTTAAAGGCTATGCAAGGACTGTAGCTTATGGAACAGAAATATATCGCTCTTTGAGAAAGAATTGCACTGGTATAGATAGCCACGGAAGCTATGGAAGGCGAAGAGTCTTCTGACACAATCGGAAATAGGCGACGCTTGCAAAACTGAAGGGACAGAGATGCTGTTGACAAAGAGCTCTTGCACTCCAAGCCTGAGGTCGTCGGACGATCGAATAAGATTCGAAAGGCAGTAACTGAACACAAAGCAAGGTAAGGCTGAAAGGATGCATAATAAGTGTTCTGACTACGGGGATACCATTTCGTATTCATTTGAAGGTGAGGGTAGTGAGATATGTATGATCATTAAAGAGTGGACTGTAGGTTGTTGGAGTTGCGTACGATGGTAGTCCACAAAGACATCAAGCGATTAGGGCATGTCATTACTCCGACCGTTCTACCCGCGACACCCTCAGATAAACTAAGAGACACCGCACGCGCAGATAATCTGCCATACATTTCCTAAGCATCATGATACAAACAAGGCAAATTAAGTCAAGCGTTTGTCTACCTTTGCAATAGGTAGGATATGGGATAACAACTGTCATCCGTGGACCATCGTGTGCGCTACATTCCACTGATTCTTACACTTTTTCGACGCTACAGACACATGATCTGTATTTGAGATGTAATAGATCTTCATGTTTCCAATATATCCCGCAGAATATGTTGATAATTGGTGTTCCCGGCATTTCGGTTGGATCCAATGCGTCCTGTCAGCGGTTCTCAGACAATCGGAAAAAACGGTCACCAAACGTCAGCTGGAAAAACGGCGTCGGCTTCACAAATGGGGAACTTTACACGAAGAGTTCCGGGGGCGCTCAAAGACGAGTCTATAGAGATGTCCGCAACATTGCCCGAAATAGACGACGCGCACTATCCCTCTGATTTAGAGCTTAGGCAACTAGCACATGCAATAGAGTCGTCGCGGCATACTAATCTGACTCTTGTAGACTTTTGCAGGTGGTACATCGACATGGTATGAGAAGGACAAGTAGAATAAGGGACGCTGTAGACTAATTCGTGGATATAAAGGTGAAAGAACCCCTGTGAGGAAGCGTTTAGAAAAGTACATTCCTGCTGTATGGAATCTTTGTGATGCCAATGCTGCAATGTTTGCCACAATTGCGTCGCTGGACAAGGAAAAAGGTATGGAGTTCCCTCCATTACAGCGTCTTCTAGAAACCAGTCAGAAAACGGAAGAGCCTGGCGCATGGTAAGAAGTTAAGGAAAGAAATAAGGGCTGTTGGAATATGTAAGAAAAAATGCGAATTTTTTTTTCTCTTATTTAGTTACTACGGCCAGCTCACCAACATGGGACGAAAACGCATGAGCCTATTAGGAAATCGACTCAGAGAGATTTACATTGACAGGTGGGTTAAATGTGTGTGCTCGTACTTTTGTTAGGTTTTGACTGCTGTCTAGATTGAAATTTCTTCCGGACGTTTTTGATGACAAAACCGTATACCTGAGGAGCAGCGATTATGGCCGCACACAGGAATCTGTCCAGCAGTTGATTGCAGGTGGTTTGTATCCTCCCGAGAAACGCCCGCCTGACTTCGCGCTCAAGATCCGAACACGGTAAGCAAAATAGGCATAGGCTACACGAGGTGAGATGGGAAACGCTGATGGTTATATTTTTTGTACGACATTCAGTGATCCACGGGAGGACAACTTATTCCCTAACCCCAATTGTCATCGCCTTCGCCAGTTAGCGAAAGAGTTTAACAAGGTTGTGGCAGACATGTGTGCCGAACAACTTGCTTCTATTTCCGACCGTCTCAAGAACTACGTCAAGGAGGTATCTCTTGACAGCCATCCCTCTGCTAACGGCATACTTGGTAAAAAAAAAAAAAGGTGCTAAGAAAATGTCATTAATAATACGGTATCAGATACACTTGTTGCAGCCAAGGCACACGGATTTGAGGTGCCGGAGGATATTGACGACAAATTGCTGCGCGATTTGGAAGATGTGGTTGTCAAGGAATGGTTCTATGGCGCGACACAATCCCAGGAAGTACGTCGTCTTGGTCTAGGTAGACTTGCGGGCGATATCCAAGACCGAATGGTTCGACGAGCAGATGGCAGCGATAAGAACATCGGCGAAGATGAGTACAAACTAGCGGTGTACTCGGGTCATGACACGTAGGTCGAGTTACGCAGAAAAGTGGCCTGAGCCTCTTCATTTATGTAGGACTGTCGGACCGTTGCTTATTATTCTGGGTGGGTTCGACATGCGGTGAGTTATCTATGTTATTTATGCTGTGCAGCGGTTTACTTAATGCATCCTGCAGGTGGCCACCGTTCGGGAGTTCAATCATATTTGAACTCTTTCAACAAAAAGGATCGTCAGGATGGAAGGGTCTATTCACCAAGCAACAGGACCACTATGTTCGTGTACGTTATAATGACAAAGTACTTGAACTCCCTGGATGTGCAGCCAAGGGAGATCACCACGCAAATGGAGACAAAAGCCTGTGCACATTGGATGCATTCAAGAAAATTGTCAAGGATGCGATACCAGACAACTGGGCAAAGGAATGCAGCGTTTAAAGTTCATGGGCTTCCGAAAAGGGGAAGATCTAATAAACAAAAGAGCGTGATTGGTCTGTATGTTTCTCCACAAGGTTTAGCGTTGAAAAGCAAATGTTGTCGCGGGGGGACGAATGGCAGCGGGGTCAGAGCCAAGTGTGTGTAACAGACACAGTCAATAAAACACCAGATAGCAAAAGCCAATAAGTGACGGAGCCTAAAAAAATGACTTGAGCGTACTTGCTGTTTAACAAAAAAGAAAAAAACCTTCCACCCTTTTTCTTCTTCTTCTTTTTTTTCCCTTTCGTTAATGTTACTATGGACTACTCGCACCATCACCACCACCACCACCAACAACAACAACAGCAACAACAACAGCAGCAACAACACCCTATGAATACATATTCTTTCACAGATTCAACTATGCAGTACACCAATGAGCCATTGCAAGAACCAGTTCCTTTTGAAGGTGATTGTACACGAGTAATAGAATTCTTTGTTGCTTATACTCTTTTCTGTTATAGATTTTCAGTTTAGTTTTGGCTTAGGGCCAGATTTTGCTATACCCGTACCTTTCGATATTCCTTCATCGGATCCGGTGATGCTTACAGACGAACCACCGTACGCCCCCGCTGCTCAACAACAACAACAACAACCACAACAACAACCACAGCAAACTACTTTCTCGGACCTATCTGTTACAGCAACATCAAATCCATTGATGATGCCTACAAATAATACCGTTTTAAATGAAGATGATCAAAAAGCATTTTCGCAGTTTTTAGATTCATTTTTTATGGACCAAGATCCGGCTCCGTTTGCTGTGGAGCCGTTACCGAACCATATTCCTACACTGTACGATCATTCGTATCACCATAACACGGGCTTTGACGACGAAGAACATCGTCGAAATTCTATTTTACAATCACTTGATCGATACCAACAACAAAGACTCGAGCTCCTCTCCTCCGACAAATCCAGTCAACCGCTGTCGTCCACGTCAAGCGACAATTTCTACAGGCCCGATGCGGTCTATCTTCAACAAAGCAATGCTGTGGCGGCCCCCTACATTAAGCCACCCACGAGAAAAGATCCACCGCCTCTGTCTGAGGAAGACGAGAGTCTCGTGGAAGACAAAGCGGAACAAAAACCTGCCAAGCGGGGTAAACCACATAAAGAATTACTAACGGAAGAGGAAAAACGGGCCAACCACATCATGTCCGAACAGAAGCGACGGAGTACCATCAGAAACGGTTTCAAGGACCTAACGGAAATTGTACCCACGCTAAAAAATATTAACAATTCCAAGAGTACCGTACTTTTTAAGGCTGTGGATTACATCAAGTACCTCGAGAAACGAAACAAAGGACTTCGAGAAAAAATCGGAGCGCTGGAGATGCGGGTGGAGGTGGAAGGTCGCATGGGCAACGCCATGATGATGGGCCGGTCCCATCCTTACAGCGCTCATCCCTATCATCGGCCACAAGCTCAACCGCAGCAGCAGCAACAACAACATGCAATGCACGAAAAACCGTTTCGCTCGATGGAACACGAAAGAAACAACAGCGATAATGGTTTGGCCGCAAGCACTGCAGCAGCGTTGCTGGCACACAAAACCCAGCAGAAACAGCTGATGGCACTCCAGGAACAATTGCAACTTCATCAGAAATTGCTTGCGCAGCAACAAGACATGAAACAAAAACGTACATCAACAAAAGTAGATAACACTCATGATGACCGTCGCTATACTGAACGATGGTACGCTGAAGACCCACAACGAGAACGGTATGCCTCAACATCGGGTAGTGCAACTGCACGGGCAGATGCCAAGATGGAGGTCGAGACAACAGATGAACCACTCAAGGCGACCGTTTCGGCATAGGTTTTTCTTTCTTTTTCTTTTGCGCCATCATCTTCTCCACCCCCGTACCCCTCGTTTTTGTTTGAATTCCCTTTTTCAGCAATGACGTTTTACGTTTTGACATTATCATTCAGCTCTTTTTTCTTCCCACTAAACTGCTATTTGTAAAGACATTTTTTGCTGTGTTTTGTACAATAAAAAGAATAACCTCTCATTTCCTTCATTGATGGTTATTGGTCAAGATTTAAATGCTACCTCCATCCTTTTTTATATTAGCGAGAAGCAGTAAAAACACCGCTAGTTCCAACTGATGTCAATGTCTCGGCAGGAACCAGAAAAAAAGGGGGAAGTTGACCTGGATCCAACAGAGGAGGCATGGTCTGGAAATGGAATCATTGCTCTTTTTTTTTTTGGTTTCCTTTCCATACCCTGACAGTCGCGTTTTAAAATCAAAAAGAGTTCCCATAGATACAGTTGCCATCTAGCTTTTTTAAGTTTGTCGCGGTGATTCCCTTTCCAACCAAGAAGTACAGTGTAAAACAAAGAAAAGAAAAAAGAGCAATTACCATAAACAAAAAAGTAAATGGTTATAAGTAAATGAAAATATTATATACTTTCTGTTGAAGTATCTCGTGCATATTTCTTCAGCAAAGTAGACCGTCTATCTTCCCATCCTTGATGATCATCCAACGGTGAAGATGGCGATGGTGATGGAATAATCGATGAAAAGATGGTTCGTTGATATTCAACTGTTGATGATCGTACGATAGGAGGAGATGGAGATGGTGGAGGAGGAGGTCGGTTCCACTGATAGTACGTAGACGAGCGTTTCAAATACCGGGTACCCGTCCGATCCGACACCAGCAGTTGTCTTTCTTCCTCTTCATCGTCTTCATCTTGTTTAAAACGTCGGTAGCATAAGCAACATAATAACATACTAAATGCTATCACGATGAACAGAAGCATGCCTGTGATCATCTCAAGAGGCCCATCCGTCACTTATATTTTTTTAAAAAATCTTCAGTCTTCCTTTTTTTTCTTTTTCCTCTTTTCGTTTCACATACCTTGACACTGGTCATAGAAATAGGGGTGACAAGTGATACCGGATCCAAATCGGTTACCGGGAATACAGCCCTGAGGCGGACAATAGCCACAGCCAGCAATAGCTACACACGATGCACAATCAGATGACTGACTGCAATTGGCAGTAAATGCCTGGGACATGTCACGTTTTCCAAAGGGTCAAGAAGACAGAGAAAGGGAACCAGAGCACGGAAGCGTCTTACTTTTCAGAGAAGAAAGAGGAAAGAGAAGGAGAGGGAGCTGAAAGGCTGCATAGGGTTGCGTGAGTTGTTTATTACCCAGAATGGAAAGACAAAGATTAAGCGCGCACCCATAGGCATTATTTATAATTGTGGATGTAAGGAGTTCGTCTCTTCCGTACCATGACTATTTGTTCTTTTTCGTGGATGATAATTTTACCACCTTGTCCTACATCATTGACACAACCGGAGAACGTCATTCAGATCCCGTTATTGGTTCAGGACGCTCTATCACAAGGTTCTGCTGAATCCATTAAGTCATGCTAGTTCAAATTCTTCGGCGCTCTTCAAATGCATCTGAAGTTTGATGTATCTGTTTTTTTTTCTTGTGACTCCACAAAAATAGTAGACGGCTACACTTGAAAAAGCCAAGATCCGAAAATGCAAGGAACGGATCCATCAAACGGAAGATGAGCGTAGGACGTTGTCTAGTGCCGATACAAAACCGGCGGGTGGCCTTCAAGTTAGAGACTGCTCTACAAAAAGGAATCAGGTTATGTTCGCAATTGGAAACATGCAAGCGAGTACTCTAGCATCTAGTATTATGTTTATATGCCTTGCACTGTTTCCACGTAGTTAATTTGTATGGAACGGATGCGGAGGCGCGAGTGACAAATAGGTGCCTCCCACGTAAGATCGTGTCAATATGCCGCCCTGCTAAACGTCTGTGCCAAGCCAATGCGTTGCTGTCTTATGGCTTATTCAAAGGCGGAGGGAGTCGTAAAGCGTACCGATTCATCCGAAAACACATATGTTTTATGCATTGCTCAAATCTATAGACACCTAAAACTGTAGTTCATAGGACCTCACACCCATCCTGCGCATTAGGTAAATGAGGGAATAGGAGTATCTGTTTATCTAAAATTTTACTATAATCGTTCATTCCAATAAAATCGCAAGTGGAGCAAGTTAGCGTTAGGTCATGACACATTGTATTGCACGGGTACACTAACATGCCAAGAAATCATAGATCTTCCAATGCATGTAATACCTTGAAAGTTTGCAAGGCAAGTAGTTAGTACGCTAGCCTATTCAGGTGCAAATGAATACCGACAATGTGTTACTCGCCGCTTCGATCATCGCACAAGCACGAGAAGGATAGCAAAAGAATCAATAAGAGCTTATTTTGACTTTGCATAGAAGAAGCGGCCGATTGTGAAACAGCGTGCGGCTTCTAGCGTCTGTTTGTTTTTTATACTACTCTGCGGATCAATAAACAAACGAAACAAGGGTACTGTGATAATAGAATGGTTTGCGACATTGATTTAGACAGGGTGACAATCTTGGAGAAAGAAGAAATGCAGAGCTTGTCCCCCTGGGAAAAAACACGTTCATATGTACTGTATCATGAGTCATTGAGGAACGATGGCCATGTCGTCACCGTCTATCATTTGTCCAAATTAACCTTACTATTTGCCTGTGACGGTAGATGAAAGGCACCTGACATAGTGCATCTGTACTAAAGGAGAAATGGATGATGTGTATTGGTCAGTTGGCGGGAAGATGCATATGAAAACTGTTTTCCTGTGGCGTATCCTTGACAATCGTGAGAATGAAAGTTACCGTCTACAAAATCATTGGACACCTGGACAACAAAAATACGTAGAGCCTTGACAACGATAACTATTCTCCCATTTAAACGTGAACAGGAGAATATTATAGGCCAAGAATTATATCCACGATTTAGATTTGCTATTCATGCCTAAACGAAAAAATTGTCAATGCACGAACAGCAGCAGTGTGGCTATACTAATGTAGAATATCCAACATAAAAGCAGTGATGTTACTACTGTTAAATACATTGCTGTAAACAATGTTGCTAACCAGTACGCTAAATCATCGCCGTCTCTCCATGCCATGCATGAGCTGAACTAAACGTGGATAGCAAGCAAAACACGGGTCGTGCTGATGTGTAGTTCGATACTGAGGGCAACATCAAAGTACCTCCACGCACAAATGGTATCGTGGAAGGCCCTTCCGACACGATGTTCCTGAAGTATTCCCATCCTGGTTTGTTGTCTTATGTCTGCTGACGTGTTGACGCAGCAATAATCTACGAACAGACGGGATCTGTGAATCTTCTGACTTCTTGTTCCATGGTTTGTGCGGTACTCTTTGCAGCTGTAAGCACCAGTAGCATGTTTTGTTGGCATTGGATTCATGCAACAGGGAAGCTTTTTGTCACTGTACTGTTCAAAGTTGTTAATCCATTTATGGTCATAGCTGTTGATTGTTGAGTCGAAAGATCGTTGACGGACTTCAGTTTCGGAAGCCAAAAGCTTTGCCGGAAACACTTGTTAGAAATCAACAAGTCGTTGGCAAATTTTGTAATACCAATATTTCTGGAACATCTATCACATTGGATCCGTTAACCTTACTATTTGTTTCTGTCGTATATATATTCTCTTCGAAATCGACTTCCGGGGGTTCTCAGATAGCTACCTCACAATGGACTATATCTGATTAATCTATCAGCTTTTATAATCCTATGTACAGGCATGGATCTACCTGATCGTACATTCTGTCTGATGATACTTAATCTACTCGCTTCAGGACGACTTCCCAGTGTGTTGTAGTCGCAGAATTAGCTACCAAAGTGAACCTGACAAATAAACATGCAAGGTCTGGGAAACTCTCGGTATACTAAAAAACGCATTGATCAAAGAAATCATCCCTATTGCATAAAACAAGCATTCCCAAAAAGGGCGCATTCATTGGTTTGCTGAAGCGAAGTATGGACGAGAGACGTGCGACGTGCGACGTGCGACATGCGGATTCGCGATATCGTTGCGACGTTTTGACTTGGTATTCATCTGGAAACTATTACAGCATTAGAGCATCTCTTCCTCGGAACTGAGTTTACTATGAGAACATAGCCATAATAGATGAAAAGGGTTAACATAGAAAGAAAACGTACAAAAGCGAATGAAAAGGAAACAAGACTCGAACATTTGATATTCTGATATTTCTCTGTGTACACACGACCCAACTGTGATGCTTTCCCTATTACGTATTCCCTTGGTTTTGACTCAATAAAAGAAAGAGAATGGTAATCATCCCCCAATAGAGCAGAAGCCCAATGCTAAACTTCACGACTCGCGCAGACTGTGTGCATGATCGCTGGCTTTAAAGGCGACAATGATTTTCCGCATAGACATATGTACATGATTGAAACCTGTGATCTACCAGAATACGACTAAGCAAATTCGCCAAAGAATAAAGTCACTTCGTAAGTCAATGAAATAAGGACTTAGGACGGTGTTGCCCTAACTTCAACGGAGCGAGGTCAGAGTTGCCAAAAACCTAGATAATAACTTGGAGCATCAAATCATGGTAACTGACGTTGTACGTGTTGCTTGCTCTTCAAGATTGTTGTCGAAAATCAGTTTACCAAAACATGCATGTACCACCTCTGATGCATACTGTATTTCGTCGTTTATCCATGTCTGGCTGAGTTTAGTTCAGCCTCCGACTGGTAATGGCTCCACTGAGTCGACTACTATAGATTACGGATTCCAACGCCAAGATTTTATAGCGATCCATCCAACCGCCGTCTTCCATATTTTCTATTACTCTCTATTTTCTATGGTATTTAACTTTGCTTTGGTCATAGCAGAGAAGGGAATCTCTGCAATCCCCCTGGGCTTGGCAATCGGTGCATAAACCGGACGCCTCACACGTGAACCAAGCCTCTATTCACTTGTCAAAGTCAGACGAACTGGTGTCCTCGTCGTCCCCGATAAGCATGTATCTGCCGACAACCATATTCCTGCTTGTCCTTATCACGGAATCGATACTCTTCCTTGGATACTCTTATGTTACATCTACTGTATGGAAATGCGAGATAATTGGCTTGTTTTTGAATGACAGGTCTCATGACATAACCCTTCCATTAGGCCCATGACCTGTATCTCAAGTTAAAAAAAGATGCCAAAGTAGCCAAGCAGCAAAAACTGAAGCATGACTTGCTCAAGTTGAAATCCGATCTGTCCCAGACTAGTTCACAGGTAAAGCGTTGCAGTGGAAAGAAAGTCTGTCAGCGCAAAGGTTTGACGTGTTTTCTGCGTTGGAATAGGATGAGTTTGCAAAGTGGGCAAAGATGCGTCGAAGACTCGATAAAGGCATGGCTGACTTAGAGAAACTGAGTACGTTTGTTAGATTGGGAAAAGTGAGTTGGTTTACTTAAATGAATGATATAGATTCGGATATAGCGTTTTCGCGAACGGCGTTCGAACTCAAGGCAAAATCAGTACTTTGGTTTCTTGTGCATGGATCACAGGTTATTATGGTGATGTGGTTTAGAAAAAGTGCAGTACTCTATCTTCCACCAGGATGGTTTGGTCCAGTTGAATGGATACTTCGATTGCCATTTGCGCCTCAAGGTAAGGGTTTCATATATGTATATATATACACTGATATGATGCGTCTTACACATTTACTGTTTTTTCTTTTGTTAAATCATGGTAGGTTCAGTGAGTGTGGCAATTTGGTTTGCAGCTTGTCGTCGTATGATTAAGGCTATTGCTCTTACCACAAATGATTTTCTTTTATCAACTTCCGAAAAGGTAAAAACTGCCTGAAAATGACAATAACAAGAAAGAAAAAAAAAGGAAGAATGTCATGGATTCTATGATATATACATATATATATATATTTGGTGTTATACGTCATGCTATGGTTCTTATTCATTCTATACTTCTCCTGAAAAAAAGCTTCAATTGGTAAAAAGGACCGTGCGACCAAGTGGTCTATGAATTAGAAGGTTCCTTTTATTGTTAAAACAGTACAACCTTGTAAAAAGAAGGAAGATATAAAAAACATCATACGATAATTGTGTGTGCACCACATAATGGAATTGTAAGGTGAAAGAATTAAGTGGTATGAGTCAATGAAGAAAGGAGTGTTCCGAAAATGCGGTTAATATCATTCAGTGGCTCATACTGAATCGTGCCCCGGATTTTTCCGTTTTGACGCAAACCCCTTCTTCCCCGCGTCTATTTATTTATTTTTCTTTTTCTTTTTTTTTTGTTTTCTCTTTTTCCTTTTTCTTCTTTTTCCCATTCCACACATACCCTTGTTTCAATTCTGCCATGGCATTTCGCTTTAGTTGGCCAGAATTCGACAATGAATTCTATAACGATGCAAAAACACACTTAGAGAATGCACTCAATAAAGGAACAAAACCTTCCAACATTGTCGACTACATCACTGTAAAAGACCTACACATGGGAACTACTGTAAGTTAAAATATATATATATATATATATATTTATGTATTATTATTATTATATATGTATACTTATATATATATACTGTAGCCTCCCGACCTGGAGATATTAGAAATTGGTGAACTCAGCACCGATAAGTTTCGGGGGATATTTAAGCTGACTTATGCAGGCGACGCGTACGTTGTATTGCAAACCAAAGTTCAGGTAACCCTATATTTTTTTTTGATTCTCGAATTTCTGTTTTATTTAACCATTGAATACCTTTTAGGCTAATCCAATGTGTACCGAAAGATCCGATCTGGCCCGCCACACGCGACCTGAAATCTTGGCAGCTGATCAACCACTCGTGGTACCTATGTTACTTCGGATCAGTGATCTAAAATTGCGAGGCATCGTTGTGCTTGTTGTTTCCAAAACAAAAGGCGTCACACTAGTTTTTAAAAATGATCCACTCGAACATATACAAATCAGTTCCACTTTTGACAGTATTGCCGCTATACGTGATTTTCTACAACGTTCGATTGAAAAACAATTACGTCAGATGTTGCAAGAAGACATACCCGTCATGATCCACAACATGAGTCTACGCTACCTTCCCAGAGAGAATCCCAACCCATCTCCACGCACCTTAGAATGTGATCCAAACCGCGTACCAAGTCTCATGATGGATTCTGCCTATGACACCCTATCCGAATGCCAGTCTCAAATTAGTACACCTACAACAAACTCCTTTCCTTTTGATTATCAAGATGACCTAAACGACTTTTACTTACCCCGACGTCTATCTCAGACAGCATTCGAAAAAGGCATCGTACCTGTAACCGTGGCCAATTTATCGTTCCTGAACCGGCACTATGGTGGTTTGAAAGGCATTTCTCCACTCTATACAGAATACGCATCCATAGGACACATTCATCGGCAACTTCAAGGTTACTATGCCTTCAGCGAGGATGACGATCTCACAGAAGAAACCATGTCTTTAACCAATTCTCAGACAAGCTCCTTTATGACATTGAATGATATTTATGCAGAAGACGATGATGCACCGTGGTATGCAACCGAACTGGGTCTTCTACCCGAAATTTCTCCGTGTGATCAACCTGCCAACCTGACACCGGATAGTAATGTCTTGATTGCCAATTTGGCACAACTGACACAGCTGCATCACACCATGAGTCTCGATACACCAGTGATACATCATGTTACCTTTCGAAGTCTACCACATACTGTCAAGAAGATGCCAAAACAGAAGAAAATACCCAAACGACGGATCATTCGATTGTCTGGGGCAATACCCCTCTAAATTTTTCCATTTCCATCTTTCATTTTCCCTCTCTTCTTTTTTCCCATGCATTTTTGCTTTTCTTTGTTTCTATGTTCCCCACCCTTTCCCGCATCTCGATATACATACATTCCTCTCTCTTTCTCTCTCTCTCTCTCTCTCTCTCTCTCCTGTACAGTTTGTTTTAAGGAATACTTCAAAAAAAATGTGTTTACTCCTTCAAGTTGTCATGTCACGCGTTTAGAACTGCACAGCAGCATGCAGAAAATGACCCATATAATCCTTGGATGTTTCATCATACCATAATTAAAGCGACTGCTGGTAGTCTCGAGTGCACCAGTAGCTACGACGCCCTTTGCCACTGTTTCATGGTGCTTAACAGTAACAACTTGCATCTCAGACACGTCAGCTAATGTATCCTCTTCATCTATGTTGTGGAAACGCTGTCGGCTACAGTAGATATTCAATACAAAAATAGCTGTAGTCAATGAAAAAATTATTCTTGTATCGAGGCTACCCTAGACGCGAGATATGAAAAAGTGTCAGTTGGTGCAATTTTTGTTACTATCTCTACATTGAACTATAAAACTCTCAATGTCATGAAGCATAACAGATTGCCAACTCCCCATCATATATTATTTTACATTATCTGCTGTATTGACTGTGTACTCTAACTCTTCAGTTTCCAAAGTGCCATATCCTGCACTCGCTTACAACCAACAGTCAGCGCTCATCCGTCATCATGAAGAAAAGCCATCCATGATTCAGTCTGAGCTTGCTGAGTGGATGAAGGTAGCATTTAAGCTTAACAAGGCTTCATTGCGATCCACAGTCCAGAAGATTCTTAGTAATAAGCGCGAAATTGAGAACATGTGCGATGTGGAACTTTCTTCAAAACGTCAGCGCACCGGCATACCTCCACAGTTGGAAGCTGTTCTCGTTATGTGTGTGAAATCTAGATATGACCTTTTAGATTCCCATCAAATACTGACGGCATTGTTTGCTGAGAAACCGCGAGGACTTCCCCGACAACTCGTAGCTGTGTTTCGACAACAAAAACGGGGTCTCGATGATTTCGTCAGTCTACCATTTATGGATCTGCCGTCCCAAATTGGCACCAAACAGATGCATTTCCTCGAATCCAAAAAACGTTGGGCCATGGAACGATCATAAGGATGCGAATGGGTTGGATCCTTTTATCCCCGTGCCTATCAATATTCTAACCATAAGTGAACTACAATTCCCCATGAATTATAATGTATATTCACGCAGAGCTCCCGTCAAGATAGTCAATCGTCTCTCTAAGCGCAGGCACACTATTCGTGTTAGTGCCGGAGTGGTAGCGGCCACAGGCTCTTCCCGAAGCACTGAGAAGGGACTCGCTCATGATGGAACACATTCTACAACCATAGGTAGAATTATGTCCTTCATGGCTTGCTAGACGCGACGCGGCGGGGATGTCCCCAGATGCTAGCAACAGGTGGACTTTAAACCGAATTTCACTTCCATTTGGAAGCTTGATGACCATCCCGACATTCTCCCAGATCTTTAATTCCTCGAGTAGTGGGGAAAGGAAGTTAGATATCGTATTTGACTTCAGAGATCCCGGGATCGTTGCAAGCTGCAGCATATTCTTGTTTTTGTATCTATAACGATGTAAAGTGAGCCACTGTGGTACTATATTGTGAGTAGCTTTCCTCAGCTATGAGATTAAGAAGAATCACATTGAGGATCGTCATGATAATGTTACTCCTTCGAATTGGCGAGAATCCATCAAGGAAGAGTGACAGTGCGACGTCACATCGATGCGTGCACAGCTCTCTTTGCTTCAGATCAACAAACATATCACTGTCGAAGATATCGCTTCTTATTCTTGTCCCGATGTTGGTTCAACGGGTATCTTTGCCATGTTGATATAGACTCACCTTCGTTCTCATTGCTGGTATTGGGAGATGCAGTGTCCTCTTCACGTACAAGTTCTGCTCGAGTTTTCCTCTGTACAAAAGGACGTTGCAAGTTGCGATGAAAGTGACAGATACTTCATAACTAAATGAGGAGACCGTTTCATTGCGTCTCGATACCTAGATGCGTAACAGTAGGGACACTGCACTGCATTATCGAGGAATAGGGTGCAATTGTTCTTGCAGACGTGGTACTCCTTTGGCGTTACTGGGTACGTCTTTAGCGATTGCTTTTCTACTAGCCATGGGGAAGCGAATGGATTTTTCGCTATAGGACAGGTAAGCATGATATGTCGAGGGTCCGTAATCACAGTGTTCAGAAATACCACGAGCTTTTCATAAGTTGCTCTGGGTACACCGCCTTCTTGCATTATTTGATACAGAGCGATATCCTTCTTTTCCTCCTTGTCCGTAAATGCGTATTCTGGGATCTGAAACTCATAAGGGTCCGAGTAATAGTTTGGATTCTCTGGATAGTCAGCGGTGCTAGTTTCATCACATTGCTCAGAATCTTCGTGGTCGCGAGAAGCATTTGAATCAGAATCGCTGTCAAGCAGGTAATCGCTTGTCTCTTCCACTGTCTCTGGCATATTCTCGTCGATCGTTCTAGATTGAATATAATCATAGACCCAATCATCGTCAATATCCATGGCATTATAGTATACAATGGCAGGAGTCGCCTCCAAAGGACCTGTGGAATGATCAAGTTTTTCCACTTCTCCTAAAAAGCACTCTTCGATGTGTTTATCATACAGATCAACGCTCCAGTACAGCTGGCAAAACTGACAGAGACGAGTTTTTCGTGAGTGCTTTTCGTTTTGTATTTTTCTGTTTGGTCGACTTTCTGTTAAACTCGTGACAGATAAGGTAATCAGTACCGAAACACAGAGGCGATTTGTAAGTGGTATATATTTTTGGGAACAAATTTATCTTTTCTTTAGATAAATGAAAGGCGTCGTATCGCATTTTTGTGCATCAAACTTGTTAGTATTTTTCTTCCCTCTTCTCTGTCTACCATCATCATCATGTCTAACAGTTTCGACTTTGAAAATCGCCTGGTTGCTGTGGAAAAGCATTGCCAATAAATGAAGGATGGCATGAAGACAATTCTTCGCATACTTGGATCTGACAACGGCCATGGGGCAGCCGTCCCCGCTTTGCCTGCCTCAACCTCTAGGAATATTCGCCAGTCTTCCTCCACTGATGCTCTAGGAAGAGCACATGTTCTGAAGGTCAGTAAGTCCTTAATCAGGCAGTATGTTATTAATCCCCAAGGACAAATGTCCGATGGTGTGGTTATTGCCATCGAGAATTCCCTTCGCAACTTATGCGAGTTGGTCAACGGCAAGCCGATGAAGGACCTTGAAATGGCGCAGAACTCGTCGTCCATGTTTTGGAAAGATATTCCCTCCTGGGAACGTGAGAAGACCATCGACATTCCGGAGCGGCTGGCCTTCGAAAAATACCAGGTACCGCTGAACCAGTGTGAGTGGCATTGGGTGCGAAGTTCCTTCTGCGAAGACATTGGAATAATCGCGGAGTCTTTAAGCGGCGCGGAGGTGATGTTAGATCCAGTGCTGAGACTGGTGGCGCTCACCTGGAATAGCCGTTTGTTAGGTATGCAATTCAGCCTAATGTTTCAAGAATATGTTCATAACTTGTAGCAACAGAACTCTAGAACAGCCATTTGCGGAGCCCTCAGCTGCAGAGGAAGCAGCTGCCACCATCCCTGCGTCTGTGCCTGCTGCCAACGCGCCTTCGAGGTATGTAGAAACGTATAAAATAATGTCTTTAGACCGATGTATTGTATCTTATAGATCTAGTGAGGTAATCCCAAGACAAAAGAAACGCAGTTATGTTCCTCGAACAACTAGGGTGATGACAGCCAAGAAAAGTCACAATTGAACAATAAAAAATGTTTTTTTTCTGCGATATTTTGCTATGTTAAAGCGTTAGGATATGAAAGGTCGGAATAGCCACTAATCTGTTAACAAGCGGAAGAACAAAAAAGGAAAGTAGCAGAAGCAGCACCCCTCACACTTTTGTCGTCGTAATCGTCGCGAACAACATCTGCGAGAAGAAAAAAAAAACGAAGAGTAGTGTAGAGTGAATTTCTCTGTTTCCGCTATAATTGTCACTGCAGCGTGCTATCATCACAACTATCTGGCATTTTGTGTTTCATATTCGATCAAGTGGTCTCCATTACCATGTCAATTTGTAGTGTTTCTTAATCAAGATTGATAAATCGATACAATGAAAGCATTAATATTTTCACCGAGGCTTCATCGCATATATAATCCGTTCTATTCTTACTGTCTAATCCCGGTAGATCTAACGCTTGAGTGTTGTATTTGGTTGCATTAATCGTTGTAACCGATAGGATGGACCTGATTTTGGTTATCACACTCCGCCCGCATTAAGGAGCGGAGAGAAGCTGAGAGAAATAGCTTTAACTCCGTTTAGCTGGCTCAGGTGGCATTCACCACACTGCAAACGCATCACGCGCCTTCCACGACCGAGACTTCAAGAACCCGCGTATTTCACTTCACCATGACAACCGACACTCCCAGTGAAAGGCGCCAATCTGCAGGGCTGCAATGCATGGACTGTCCTAATAAAACATTTTCCAATACAGACTCGCTGGGCAAGCACCGTTGGAACCTGCACACCTTTAGGGTGGAAGTCCTCATCAGTGGTGAAACTTTCTCGCTCACCAAAAGTAAAAACAACACCTACGAATGTCCAAAGACGAATTGCGGCAGGTCCTTCGAGAGTTTGCAAAAGTTTTCAAGCCATTTAAAGCAACACGGTGGCAGCGTTTCCGGTGTCGGAGGAAAGCTGGGAACTGCAAGCAAGCGAAAACGTGAGACAGAGGACCAGTCAACCGAGGATATAGAACCACCGCAAGATAGCGCGGTTCACGTCAGTGCATCACCACCATTTGACCCAGATGACCTTGTCATCGAGGATGAAGAGCTTCTGCAAAAGAAGGTGACTAGTTCCACCGACTACAATACCTCTGTCCTTGCCGCATGCGATGCACTTGCTTTGCCTGAGGACGAACAGCGAGATAAACTTATGCTAACGCAAGTTGCACGTCTCTGTCCCGTTGTTGTCTCAGCAAATGATGGCGAATTCCATGTTTTGACTGCCCCATCGAACGCGTCCCAACTTGTTTCACAGCTAACACAGCGTATCGCTTTCTCCTTTCCCATCCCACCGGTCTCACCTAAAAATAGCCGTCCTGTCCCTGATGATATCATATCTGCTGATGGCATGCTTGAGCATATCATCCGGAACAGCGCAATGAGAACCATGCTCAACAAGAGGAAATACGTGGAGATGAATGCGAAGCTTTCAGAATTCTTAAACAACGATTGGCACTTCTCGTCGTACCTGCGCTATGCAAATTCGCAGCTATTTTCAGGTGCTATCCTCTTATCTGGTACGAATGCATTGCTTGTCAACTGTATAGAGCCGTATGGACGCACAAAGAGTGTCGACTCATTCTGCGAACATTTACCGGCCGCGCCAATCGAATCAACTTCATTGCCAATTTCAGCTGAACTTATTTATCCTGGTGCTACGGTCATGTTATAATGATTCAGTACAAAAGCTTGTCATTGGAACACAAGTGTCGAACCTGTTGGTAACTTCGAGCATCACAATAGCCAGGGAGCCAGTAGTCCAAATTGGCGCAAACACGAAAGGTTTCCAACCGAATGCTACCACGAGAATATACTTGGACATGGAATCGGTTGATGCTGCAAAAAATCTGGCGCGACAAGGTGACCAGTGCTTCCGACTGCATCCTTTTGATATGCTAGCACAATTGCGTCAAGTGCGGTCAAAGTTCGATAGCATGTCCGCGTACACAATGTGCCGTGCATCGTCAGTGTTCACAAACAATTCACTTGGACGGCCATATAGGACGATGGTCGTGTCTCTTCGGAACGTCCGAAAGTTTAGTAAATGCTGCGTGTTCGCACATCACATGTCATTTTTTTCAAACGACCCCTTCTAAATAAAATGAGTGCGTCCTCTTTAGAAGCGTTTATGCTATCGTACAGCGGCGATCACTTCAATCAATCATAATTCTTAGAACATCGGCGGCCGCTCAAACGTTGCATATTTATTCGTCATCTTTTGATTCGGAAAACAATCTCATATCTACAAAACTTCTGGACATCCGCCATACAGTATGGACATTGCTTGATTGTCCGACATCACCGGCAGCGATCTCTCGAGCCAGATCAGCCTCCCGGCTTTTCCAAGAGATCGCTGTTCGGGTGATAAGCAACCCGAAGGCTGAGGTTGAAGAGCTTCTTGGAAATGGCAACCACCGAGAAGCTCTACTTCGAGAGGTCACCGAGCTGTTCAACGGAGACGCCGATATGAAAATTATCGGAAACTCAAAGTTGAACAGCAAAATGCAAGCTTTGGCCGAGGAGATGCAGTCGGCCATTAAGGCAGCAAACGAGAAATTGGCTGGTCACCTGAAGCTTATGCTGTTGTCAGACAGTCTAGTGTGAAAGGTAAGAGACAATTGCAATGCCGGACAGTTGCGGCTTATCTTATCGCTTTTCGGAGTATTTGACTTCTCACTCACCTTCGTTCATTCTTTATTTGTCGTTCCTTTTCTTGTGCACACAGCAAAAAAGCAATTTTTTTATTCGTTCTGAATGTAAGACCTTTAAATCTATTTAAAACGCAGTAGATGTAGGGCTTACCGTCCAAATCGGCGATATATGATAATACCTATTTGCTGTATCAATTACCGATGGACATTCTCAATGTAAAAGATTGCTCATTATTCAGGTGTATGTCAGTTTTGTAGACGTGAGATACTTATAAGCATCGATGTGAGTGCATCATCTGTCCAAACGAATTGGCGTATGTAATCCTTCAGTTAAAAGACTATATATAAATCGTTATGAAATATTCAATCAATAAAGAAAAGCTGTTATATTTCCAAAATATCAGTCATTGCCAGAGGCATCGCTATCCGGTGATCGATACGTTACCATAAAAGGGTCCTGTTTCTAGTTCGATGTTATCTGAGAGTAGACTGTGGTCTTTGAATCACTTTCGCGGTAGTAATTATTCCGGATCCCTTTATACAGTATAATGCAATTCTCCGATATTCCAACAATCCGCTGTCGAACCATCCTCAATGAACACTGCATTAAGAAAGTCAAGCATAGATAACCGTTACCGATACATAATATGGATGTAGTCGTATTGCTATTTGTTTGTCCGCACTTTAAGTGGAGACAGTAACCTCACTGTATTTCATACGAACAAACTCCACTCTTTAATAAATACAGACGGACACTACGATAGTGTCCAGTCGAACGTTTTCCACATAAATATTTGTATTGACGTTTACCTTCACCATATCTCGATATAAGATATAACCAATAAGTGTGAGTAATAATCAGAATATACTCGGGTACTATTCTACAATGCAACAGTGCATAGTATTACAATGGACGTGTTGTGCTATAATGGGACATAGTCTGTTCTATCCGTGTTCATAGACGATCTTGTTATAAAACGAGGAATGTTTTTTTTATCAATAAAGGATCATCTAGGTCTCGCTGACTTCTCTGTCTCTTGTGTTTTGATATTATTCTCCTTGATTCTTCACAAGCGCTGATGTTTTCAAACTCGTCAAATAACTTACCTTCGTATCATATATGCCGTTGCTCCCACTTAGCAGTTTCTCATCTGTTGATAGGAAGAGATCGATGGACATCCAATAATTTGTATAAGACATGTCTGCCCTAAAAAGCATGATTTTGTAAATCGGATCAAAAATCAATTGCCATCAACATGCAGTTGCCGGGACAACAATTTTCGCGTTTTACTGGGTTTGGAATACACTTTTGCGTCAAGTGAATTATCATTGTACGTTCAAGTCGAATAAATTTCGCGCTTGAAACTGATGAGTCGTTGCGCGTCAAGGCGATTCGTTTTGCGTTAACCCAATGAATAGTTCACGCCTGGATAACCAGGCATTTTGCATTGAGGTGGTTCAGTGATGGTCTGGGACTTCCAACGCAGGTCCCAAAATGAAAGGAAGGGGATTGATCACAAAATTTCATTTTCTTACTCTTATCTTCAACTATCTGATGTGTCAATTACTCTTTATCAATCCAACGTATGGAAATCCATCTGGTGAATGAAAACGCATAGACATGAGATAAGTGAAAAAACTGTCTAACTATATGACTTCAGTATGTCTAACAAGCCTCCAAGGTTAAATTCGGAAGGGTAGGCACGATGTGCGGTGCTCTCAATCAAGGTAGCTTGTACACCAATAAACATCGATTATGAACATTACTTCCTAGTAAAATACACAAAAGAGATATAACAAGAGGCGTTTCTCAACAGAAGCAATTTACACAAAACGGTATGACAACATTTTAATGTCGGTTTTCTTATGGAACCATCTAACATCAGGAAACAATAGACCTTAAGTTTTGAACTATCTCTGACTGAACGCATGGTGGCAACAATTGATACAAGCAGCGGCAATTACAGCAAGTTTTCATGTCTGAGAACAAGCCTGTCGCATCCAGAACGATCAAGTAATTTCGGATACCGCAGAAATAAAACAAAAAGGTAAGAAAATAAACAAATCAGTATGTTTGATCCTTAACAGTTTGATACTTTCATCATCTGCAGTTGCAGACAAGCAAAACATTTTTCGTTTGACCTTGGGTGGGTGGGTGGGCCCCTTTCTTTCTCTTGTGCCGGATGCCGATTCCTGGACTTTTCTCGTCTCCTCCTCGGCCGTGCCCACCGTGGATTCGGTGCGGCGCGGCCGCCCATCCCAGCGGTGGGATACCTTCGGGGTAAGTTAAAACACATCCACGCATCTTTCATTTACTAACCATGAACGAATTTTTATGCTGCTCGAATAAATTATGCATCCACTGAAGGACCAAGTTGACGTAAGTAAAATATTATCTCCCCGTCAATTCATCAACTGATTAATGACCGTATATTCATTTCCTTCCTTAGCGCAAACTTGATCCTTCGTCGACGCATAATTTATTTAGAATAGCGTAAAAACTTGTTCAATAAACTGCATGATTGAACGTCTCTTCCATGAATGGATGATCGTCAACGCGAACTCACTGCTGAGGGACCAAAATCCAAGAAGGCACTCAGAAAAAGATCATGAGAACAACCTACGTTAGCCTGTATTGGTAGCACAAACAAGAGAGCATCGTGAAGGAACCCGCGCCTGCCTGAGATTGGCTGCGATGGGTTACCAGTGATCTGTCGAGTGAAGACCGCTGTGAGGTGCCAAATGGTACAGCACGAGATTCAAAGCCAGGCGACGACATGGGACAAGTCATGCTCGCAACGAGCAAAACACAATCTCAAAAACGCACAACATCCAGCAATACCGAAAGACACTATACAACTCACACAGTTGACATGACCTTTTCTCGACAACATAAACACTTTTTTCATTATGTCGGATTCGACCAGATGAACACTTTGGGTGAACGGGTGAACGGGTGAACGGTGGCTTGCCCGGGAAGCGCCTTGAGTGAATGCTGATGAGCTCCTGGGCCTGCACAACGTTCTTCCAAATGGTTTCCAACACAATTTGCTTGGAAGAGACCCGGCCATAAGTGTTCCATTTTTTCACGCTTGATTACGCATCTTCCTTCTCGATGAAGATCAACCCTCACGCCCGATCCAGGTTCTACGAAAGCTGTTGCTCTTAAGTTTGATAGCAAGACTTTTCAACAGCTGCACGCCCTTTGAAAAGATCAGCGCAAAAGCGCACTTTTTTTTTTGTTTCGCTAGGTTCCTGAAACATAGCCAACCGTGCCCCTTAACGATCTCATAAAGAGGAGCTCCAGCTTTCGGCCGAGTTGACATTGCTCTACATCAATACGGCGTTTTGAACGGCACCGCACGACGCATGCTCATTCTGATGTGGATTAGCAGAGACCAGTTAAAAGTTAGCGTATCCCATGAGTGGCTAATCCATTTGTGAGAGAGTTCTCGCGGATGGCTTTCGTTCCATAGCTTTGATCGCTCGATAACTGTAATAATATTAACTTTTATTTCCGTCGCAGAGTATTTAGCAGGATCTCTATAAAAATGAAAGCTGTGTGTGCATTGGTTGACAACATGGTATAATATCTGTGTCCTTTCATGGGAGCCATTGAAAGTGAATAAAGAAACACATAATATCCACTGCCTATTTTGACAACTTAATTCTCGGAGTAGCTCCATTATCATAAAGGTTCACAACATTTATGATAAGCATCAAATGATATTCCGTTCATATCTCGTAGATATCCTGTCTCTGAGAGAGATATAAAATTAGTTGGATTGGAGGGACTTTGAAAATAAATTTCATAGAAAAGATTTGTTAAAATAAAGTGTTTTCCTCGTAAAGAGACCTCCCAAGATTTTTATTTGCTTAATGAACTACAGTTCATGCACGTACTAACGAAGGCGACGGAAGTTATCGCGATTATTATCCAAATAATCATCAATATCCTGAGGATCACGTCGAAGTGCCTGCCTCAAATCGTCCTTGATGATATCCAATTGCCCCATACTAGCCAACGCCCAGAACTCGTTGAAGCAATCAATTGCCTGGTCATTAAGGTAGTCGCCCAGAGGGAAGTGATGGGGTCTATCAGGCCTTTCGGCTCGGCTCTTTTCTTCCCCAGGTCTCTCCCGGAAGCGTCGGTCCTCGCGGATCTGTTGGAAGTAACGTTTCATGTCTTGCGCCTTCCATTCCTCAAAACGGAGATCGGAACGTTCGAGTGCCTTGCCCATCGCACGAGCGATTTCTTGGCCATTAATATTGCGCCTAGGAGAGAACTCAAGTAACTGCTTGCCTTTCTGGAGAGGCCCAATGATACGGTTGCCAACACCGCCCGATCGGGCCAATTGATAAACAGCTTCGGACACTTCGGATACGTCAAGTATACCCCATCGTTGGTCCTGCTTGACTGGAAGACGGAGAACGTTCTGATCCTCGATCATTGGGACCAAGAAGTAGAGAATCTGGGCCAACATAGGACGTCGGACAATGCAGTGTTTCTCCGACGAAAAGCTCTCACGGACATGTTGCTCGAGTTGGTAATGCTCCCTCAAATGACGGAATTCACGATGTTGCTGAGCACGCTCCACACCAAGACTATCCGAAAGAAATTAGCATCAACAGGAGAGAGGAAGAAACAAAAGGTAACGTACATGGAAAACATGGCCATGTACTCTACGTTGTTTTCCTTGGCGGCACGGATCACGTTGTCACCTTCTTTGACGCGTTCATCGGAATTCTCGGGAATAAGCATAACGTAGTGCATATCACGTAGCGCTTCGCGGACTTTGTCGTAGTCCTGATAGTTCAATTGCATAATCTCTGCGCCGAGATGTTCGAGTGGCTCCAAATGTTGGCGGTTATGGCAAAGGGCACGGATGCGCAGATGTTCGCCACGACCCTCTTGTCGAAGTTTCTCAAGGAAACGATAAGCCAGGTTAAAACCAAGGAAAGAGTCGACGTTACAGATAGCGAGGCGTTGTTGCTGAGACATTTTTTGTTGAGATGAAGGAAAAAAAAAAAAAGAAAGTTAGGCTTTATATATCGCTTAAGTTCATGCTGATCTGCCTTCTTCATGATATTCTTGCAAGTCACGGATCTCTTTCACTTTTAACGTTTTCCGTTTCTGACACGTCCTTAACTTGTCATGTCCTTGTTGTCCAAAGTTGTTCGATCGATGCAACGCATTGCTCCTTTGGAGCTTGCGGAGACCTCGTGGGATAATGTTGGTGTCCTTGTTGGTAAGTTGAATGCCTTGTCATTGCGTGCGCCGACGAACCATTCCATGCAGATCCGCCCTACCCTGTACCTTGCGCAAACAAGGTGTTCTTGACTATTGACTTGACTCCACAAGTCCTTGAAGAAGCATTGTCAGATCCAAAGGTAGATAACGGAGGAAAATTAAGAACGCGTGCTCACGCTTTCGGCTTAGGTCGGCACTATCGTTGCATACCATCCTCCTATCTTTCGTGGTATGAAGCGCTTGACAACATCCGACCCTAAGCAGGATATGGTCATGAAGGCCATTGCTAGAGGCGTGGGTATTTACTCACCCCACACGGCTTGCGACAACTGTGTCAATGGAGGTATGTACTGCATAAAAGTGGACGCCACTTGTTCATTTATGGATGGCTAGTCAATGACTGGTTGGCAAGTGGACTCGGTCAAGGCCGTGTAGAACCTATCACACCAGCACAAAATCCGCCAGAAGGTTTGCTATTTCTCTGTTTTTATTTTATTTTTGTTAATGCATCTATATAGGCCAGGAGGCATCAGGTTCAGGTCGTCTTTTCACATACAATGAACCCAAGCCACTGACGCGTGTTGTCGAGCAGATCAAGAAGCTGACTGGATTGCCCTTTGGTAATATAGCGTTCATATCAAGTCACAACGGTCATTCAGCAATTAATCGTTGTCTTCTTTGGCAGTGCGCGTTGCCACAGCAGAGTCTCATCGAGAAGAACGACAATTGATCAAGACGGTTGCTATCTGTGCTGGATCGGGATCCTCCGTATTGGGCCCTGTCCAGGCTGATTTGTATTTCTCCGGCGAGATGGGTCATCATGACGTCTTGGCAGCACTAGCACAGGAGACAAGCGTTGTTTTATGCAAGTGCACTCTTGATTTGATTCATATTTTCGCTAACAGATAAAACGTTTCTAGGTGAGCATTCCAATACAGAACGTGGATACTTATCGGCTGTTCTAAAGCCTGCGCTGGAAGAGCAACTGAAAGGTGATAAGTCAGGAGAGGGCGAACCCATCCAAGTGATCGTTAGTCAAATGGACAGGGATCCCCTGGTGATTATGTAGCAAGCAATAGAACAGAGAATTTCCGAAGAAAAAGGATGAGCGTGTGGAGGAAATGGACGATGTCGTTTATTAAAACATTATCACAAACTGATGAAGAGATCATCCACGTTGGAACCAGTGGGAAACTGCATAAATTACACAGGGACGCTGATAGAGTCTCGCACATAAACGATTGAAACTCATGTTTTAAAAAGTACGAGCAACCAAGTTCATGCCGATGATAATAATCTGTTATATTTGAACACTCTTTTTTTCTTTTTTGCACTAGCTTCAAAAAGCATTGCTCAAGAGCAGTTTCCTCTAGGCGCAGAGCCACATCTTCAACTAGGTTGTTTTTACACAAAACACACAAAATGATTCTCAGGCCGATGCAAAATGTACAACAATTTATTTGTATTTGCTGGAGATAATCTTGGCGATGGTTTGAAGTTGCATATTGTTGGTACCTAAGAAGGGTGGAAAAAAACATTAGTCATCATCTTCAATGATTTTCTGCATGGACTTGCCTTCATAGATGGAACCGATCTTAGAATCACGGTAGAACTTTTCAACACCCGTCTCACGGACGAAGCCGTTGCCACCCATCCACTCGACAGCATAGCTTGTTGCCTTTTCAGCCACCTTGGCAGCAAGGTATTTGGCCATGGCAGCTTCCATGACGAAGCCACGTCCTTCCTCCTTCAATCGTGCGGCGTTGTATGTCAAAAGTTTGGCAGCTTCGATCTCAACAGCGACTAAAACCAAAGAATCACATGAGCCCCATGATTTTTGTGGTACCCCAAGCTACTTTACCCTGCGCGAATTGGTGCTGCATGGCCTGGAATTCACCAATGGCCTTGCCAAATTGTTTACGTTCCATCATGTAAGGCAACGCGATATCATAGGCACCTTGAGCAGCACCGATCATTTGAGCGGCAATACCAATACGGCCTTCGTTCAACGAATCGATGGCATACTTGTAACCATCACCAATGGTACCGAGTACGTTTTCCTTGGGAACCTTGACGTCGTCAAAGTTCAACACACAGGTAGAAGAAGCACGGATACCAAGCTAAAAAGAACAAAGTGATTTTTAGTTTACCATCGCTACCCCATGTTTCCCTTTTTACCTTCTTTTCCTTCTTCGCGATCTGTACACCCCATTCCTTTTCGACAATAAAGGCAGTAATACCCTTGTAGCCCTTGGACGGATCACTAGTTTAACCTTTTGTCAGATCTGGTTTAGGCACAAGCGGTTTTACATACACGTTGGCAAACACAACAAAGATGTCTGCTTCTCCCGAGTTACTGATCCACATCTTGCCACCGTTCAACAGGTAGTGGTCACCCTTATCTTCTGCACGTGTCTGCAACGCAAAAGCGTCGCTACCAGCACCAGCCTCGGAAATACAGAAACTACCAACGGTATCGGTAGCCAGACGCGTCAGATACTTCTCCTTGAGCTCTTTGTTTCCCCATTTGCGGATCATGGTGTTGGTCAATGTGTTCTATTTTTGTACAGAAAAAAACCTGTCAGCTTTTTCCTTTTTTTATAAAGATAGTATCGCTTACGTGAATGTCGCAAAGGGCACTGATGGAAGGATCGACCTTGGCCAGTTCTTCAACAGCAAGAATGGCAGCGGTGAAGGAGCATTCTGCACCACCCAAATCAGCCTCGGTTTCGAGACCCATCAACTGTAGAGAAAGAGCATGAAGGAGTGAGTTTCGCGGGTAAAGAAGAAAGGAAAGATGGTACATACACCATTCTGGAACATGGAATCAATGATGTCCTTGTCCATTTCTTCCTTCTCATCCATGGCTTGTACTCTGGGAGCCACGACTTCACGGGCGAATCTTGCCACTTTTGCGGAGAATAGATCGTAAGCCAATTTACTTTACAAAGCTTAAATCTCACGGTACCTGTATCCTTAAGCATCAATTCTTCCTCAGTAAAAGAGTGCAATGAGGTGGGGGTTGCTTCGGTCACCGAGGGAACAGAATAGGTCAACGAATAATGGCTAGATGATTTGCTTAGTTTCATTACGAAAGCGAAACTATGCGTTGATATGCTTACCGCTTGGGAACGTGACGTGCAAGCGCAGAAGCAGAACGAGCAACGTGAGAGATCTTGGTAGCCGAGCGGAGGAAGTTCATTTTTACAAGAGGAAGAAAAGGAGTACCAGGTGCCAAGCGAGGGCCAACTTCGCTGCATTTTTTATAAGATGTGTAAAAGTTTCCCACGGTTGACTTTTTTCTTTGGGCTCGTGCGACCGTCGTCACATATTGAATTTTTGTTTGCATGGTGCAAATCATTCTAAAGACCGCAACAGCATCTTGTATAGTGAATGTGCTTTCAAAGTTACCATTAGCAGATCTGCATTGCAGCAGATAGTTTGAATCACTTTTCAAAGATTACAGATTCTTTAACAGGATACCTTGAAATTCAAACTCGCGGTAAAGTATTCAACCGCCAATAGCGGGGATTGCGGAGATCTCCTGCTACCATCTATGGTAGCGTGAAGCTCCTTTTGAAATCTCATTATCCATTTACGTATGCAAGTGCGATGTGCCCTGTTCTCAGGATTATCAGAAGTAGTTTCAGTTGGAGAAGAGGAAGTTTGATGCATATGGGTCCGTAGAGTCTCCGTGATTTATTACCTTATTCTACAAGGACTGCACATTAGTAATGGCTATCCTTCCCAATGATAGACGTGTGCCGCTTTTCTTCCGGCCGCAGAGATATGAAGATCTCATGTAACTAGCGCTTCTTTGTAAGAGATACGCTAAAGCCGGATCTTAAACCAATGAAATACATACCATATCATCCTTATGTGCACAATTGACATTGATTGCTCAGCCGCTGACGTTATCAACTCAAAATGTGCATCTGCATTGATCTGCAAAAAGAAAACATACGGGGAATGAATGAAACGCTTCTGTTCTGTTCTGGTGATATGATTGGGCGAAAGCAATGCGGTACGTTACAGTGCAAGGTCATGTTCCCATTGGAGCATCACCGCATCCAGGTCCTGCCAATGTACGCATTTTCTCCATTTTTTTTTACTGACCCCATGCATACTGTTGACACCGCATAAGCATTTACCCTGAACATGTATATCGTTTTGACGATGCCAAGCACGTTGAATAAGAATACGGTAAAACTTCGTTACCGGCAATAGCTTTTGCCATATAAATAAGTTCCGTCTCTCTGTCTTCCGTGTTCTTTTTCCGCCATCATGTCATTAGCTTTGCCGAACTTTCCACTTTTTGCTAATGCCATTTCGCATGCTGCTCGAGGAAATGAAACCGCCATTGACGATTTCAGACGAACAAAGCAGTATCCTTACAGAGATCTTGTGTACTCAGTTGCCAAAGTGCGGAATATGTTGATTAGACAGAGAAGGTAGAATTAAAGTGCGTTTGTGTCACAAAGTTAACAGGCAAAAATCTATAGTGACTTGGTCGAGAACCGTGTATCTATCCTGTGCCCAAGGTGATAAGAGCTGTTGCCATGTTTAATTTTTTGACTCTTACTTTTGGGATTTCAGCGGGTTTGCATATGTTGTCTGTCTCTGGGCTGTGTGGGCTGCAGGTGGTGTGGCGGTTCCTCTGTGTACCACCCATCCTTTGCCGGAGCAACAGTACAGCGTGGAGGAATCTGAAGCAACTCTGATTCTAGGCCACAAAGACTTTGAAGACCGCATAGCGGCCTTGTCAGGGAACACGGGTGTAGAGAGCATTGTACTCAGTGATGAGCAGATAGAATTCGAGGAGGTATTTTCAAAACTATGGCTGCTGTTTGGTTTAAACAATAGTGTATCTAGCCTGTCATCCCAGGATTATTTGATATGGACAAGGATCGAAATGCGCTGATTTTGTTTACCAGCGGCACGACAGGTAGGTCGAAGAAGGGAGTTGTCGTGCTTATTAACAGCTATCATCGCAAGGAAGACCGAAAGGGGCTGTAACAACCCATGCAACAATTGACGCACAAGTGTCAGTTTTAGTAGAAGCGTGGAAGTGGACGGCCAAAGACCGAATCCATCACATATTGCCATTGCATCATGTGCACGGGATTATCAATGCGTTGTGTTGTGCATTGTGTTCAGGCGCCACAGTGGAGATGTATGGAAAATTTGATGCTGCTCAAGTTTGGAATCGTTGGACATCAGAGCCTACGTTGACCGTTTTCATGTCTGTACCCACGGTTTATGGTAAAGAATTGTATATAGGAAGATGTCTTGGATGATAATGATAGAATGTAGCCAAATTGATCCATTTCTACGGAACTTGCGACGAGCAGAAGCAATCTGAGCTTAGCAGGGCTTGTCGTCAATTCCGATTCATGGTATCAGGTTCTGCTTCGCTGCCTACACCTTTACTTAGCTCGTGGCATCAGATCAGCGGCCATGTGTTATTGGAACGTTATGGAATGACTGGTAAAACAGGCAACGCTGTCCACTAGAGATCACTGAAGAGAAGAATCATGTAGAGATTGGTATGGCGCTTAGCCAACCGTACCAGGTCGATCAACGAGTGGAGGTAAGTGCTTTTGATTGTCTTTTCTTATTTGTGCTACAAGCTTACACAGATCGATTGATTCGAAAAGGGTACAGTTGGTGTTCCCTTGCCAGGAGTCCAAGTGCGCCTGATAGCGGACGATGGATCTGGAAAGGATGTAACTGAAACTCGTAATGTTCCTGGTGTAATCCAAGTGAAGGGTCGCAACGTCTTCAAGGAGTATTGGAAGCGTCCAGAGGCCACCAGAAAAGAATTTACAGAGGATGGATGGTAGGATGATTTGCGTTGTTGAACAGAATTTTAAAGAAGACTGATCTTTTAGGTTCATCACGGGCGATTTGGCTATGCGTGTTCAGGAACGAGGCTATTATCAAATTCTCGGCAGAAAAAGTACAGATATCATCAAGGTGAGTTGCCGTGCCTTTCTTCGGAAGACTGAACGATCTGGTTAGACTGGCGGTGAGAAAGTGTCGGCTTTGGAAGTTGAGCGGGAAATGTTGTCAATTCCAGAGTTAGGAATCCGCGATGTAGCCGTGGTCGGAGTCGATGACCCGGAATGGGGTCAACGAGTGGCGGCTGTTGTGGTCTTGGCGGAAAGCAAGGTAGGCAAATGAAAGGTAGTACACACATAAATTTTTTTTATTGACTGGTGCTTCATGTTATTAGTTTCTTGATCTGAGCACGTTGCGAAACGCATTGAAGTCTCGTTTGGCCACCTATAAAGTGCCGCATCTGTTAAAAATTGTTCCTGAATTACCAAAAAATGCCATGGGAAAGGTCACGAAGAGGGCGCTTATTCCTCTGTTTCAATAAATACCACGCACCATGTCTACTTTCCATTTTGTTCCTTTCTTTTGCTAATATTCTTTTTATCCCAGGATGCTGCGGTCAATCATCCTTGTAACGTCAATCGTTTACCTTTTTTTACTTGTTCGCGAAAGCCAACAATCGCATTGCGTCGCCACTGCAATGGATCCTCTATTTAATAAGAACTTTACGTATGCATTGGCTTCGCTGGATAACAGAACTGGTGAATTGGCCGCGCAAGAAGCATGCTATTACGGCTGTGGGGCAAGGATTCTGACCGTTACACCTCATAATGATCTAACGTCACTCGACACCGCACTACCGTATCTATCAAAAGCCTCTTTCTTTGATGACGGTGAATTTTATCTCGTCGTATGTATCTCCCAGCGCACAGAAACAAAAACAGAACTAAAGGAGCAAGTAGAATCGAGTTGGGTTTTCGCTTGATGAAGGAGGTAATGACTGTCCGTTATCTGGATATAAAGCCGTATTCTGATGTTATTAGGTAATGGAATCGGCTGTCTTGAATTCCGAAGGTGAATATCTGACGGGAAAAAAATTGGGTCAGAGCTAACTCCACACTTAGTCCATCCACTTTTAAGCATTATCCCAGTTCAGATTGGATGTGCCAAAAAGGAAAGGTAATACACAAATCAATGATAATACGCTTTTTAAAACGATACGTATGGACGACAGACAGCAGTATGTGGCTTCTGGGGGAAGGTAAGCGTCAATGGTCAATACGATTTACTTATGTGGAAATAGCAATCGATTCCGAAAGAGGAAAGCAGTATGACCTCAATGTTGTCAGCCACGCCTTCTGTAACCAGCGGTTCGAACGGAACCCTCGATACGCAATCGTCATCACAGGTAGCGAAGCCCACTAGCTCATTGAACGACTCGTCCAGGGCAGAAGAGGCGGGAGAAGTTACGGACTCTTTCCGCTTTGGGAGACTGGATTATCTTATTACGGGGTTGGAGGATCCACATAAGTTGGAGGATGTGACAGACGTTTGCATACAATCTCAACGTTCCTTAGCTGTTATCTCAACGGACAATCGTGAGATGCTACTGGAACATGTGAGGCATACCAACTATGTTAACGTTGTGATCGGCTCGTGGAATGGAGACAACTACACGTCTACTTTAGACTTGTGTTTAATGATTCAGGCGAAGACTGGCAATATCTATCAGGACTATTGTGAAAAAGCTGATGCTGTGTTTTGTCAGAAAAGATGAATTTCTCAAATCATGTTCCAAATACGGATATTATTCGGACAACGTGGATGTCGTTGTGTCCTAATGATATTTAGATGGTTATCTAAAATAGAGTTTATTGCTACCATAAGGGTTACCTTGCTGCGTTGGAACATGCATACTGTTTATTGAACAAGTTTTTACGCTAATCTATATAAATTTTGCGCCCATGAGGAACCACTTTTACGTTAAGAAAAGAATCGAGTATGCGTTCGTTAATATATATAAGTTGGCAACAAATTCATACACTACCTACATTAAGGCAACCCCTCGATGGACGCGAAATTTATATAGACAGCATAAGAACCTGTCCATGGTTAGCAAATGGAATAGTATTTGGATGTCATTTTACTTATCCCCGAGGATATTCCCATGATTTCATGGGGGCTGCACCCCGCGCCATGATGGATGGAAGTGGGAGTGGGAGAAGAGAAGGAGATTGGCACTGACAGTGACCAATTGAAACGCACTGCAGAGGATTTGAAGCGATACAACGTTCAGCGATCTATTGTACAAGATGAGTGATGCTGAGTGCGACAGCATTTCTTCTACTTACTTAGGTGATGGGTAAAGACGCCACCACAGCTGAGATGGTTCGGGAAAGAGGTTATGCAAGCTAAACAATACATCAAAAGACATGAGTGATCCTGGATGCTTATTCCATTAAAAGTACATACCGGGGATGTAAAATGAACAGAGTCAAAGAAAAGAAAAGATTCATGCGTCCCTTTAAATACTGCCATTGTACGCGTTGCGATTGGTGCGTTGGGGAACCTACTACAATGGACCAGCGCAATACGCTTTTGATTTAGATGTAAAGGTGTCTGTCTCTCTGCGCAAAGATCTACTGCTCCTCACCGCAGGATTGAGGTGGTGTCAACTAAAGGTAATATTTGGATAATGCAAATGTTTATTCAAAATCCGGTATTGTTGCGTTGCCATGACACGAAGAGACCGAAGCCGCTGTATCCGCTGGCGCCTGGCCTGGCTCCCTGGGGGCAGGGAGAGACCTTGCACCATCTGCGGCCATGAGAAGCTCGTTAAGGCCTATGTCATCAAATGCCTCCGCATGCATGCTCGCCTGGGAGTCACCCACCAGCAACAGACCGCTGACCCAATATCCTTCGCCATCGCCCTCCTGCCACAATCGCCCCCAAAATCCGCCCACCATCGCCAACAGCTCCGCACTATTTGGCCCACAGTTTGCACCATTCTCGCCGAACTGGATGCACTCCAGTACCCGGGAACAAATCCAAACCAATACTATGATCCTGCTCCGGGACAGGCACTCCTCCACTGGATTGATCCTCCTCCTCCCGAAGCAGGGTAGACTTCCTTTCTCTTCTTCCATTTTTCTACTCATTCGATTCCTTTCTTCCTCTCGTTGTCCCCTCTCTTCCTCTCGTTGTCCCCTCTCTTCCTCTCGTTGTCCCCTCTCTTCCTCCTTAATTCTATGTTATCCTCAACCACTACCGCTCCTTCAACTCAATCCTTAGACCTTTCCCTATCTCATCAATAGGGTTTTTCTCTTCCTCTCCTTTTCGATCTGTCGCGAGCAAATATGTCCGACCCAGACGGTGTGCTCAACGGTGACGTTAAATAAAAGCCAAAAATTTTAAGCGTTGTATTGAATTTGTCCATCAAAAGAAATCGGTCCATCTGATCTATACAGATCACCAATACAATAGGAAGGATATTGTATCGTTTGTACACATCCATGCAATACGAGAATGTACGATGGATGAAGTCCAGGTCCACCCTTGCCTGGAATTCCAAGATTATCGGAGGCAACGTACTTGCCGTTCTCGAAACATATAGAACGTCGCATTCTTTTTGTAAGAATGTCGTTGGTGCAGCAACGTACGTTCCATTCGGAGAGTCCACGAGAGCCGCGGTCACCAAATCTGAATTCTGGTTGTATCGCAACGCTGTATTTTTGACTTGTCGGCATAAGTGGAGATATTTTTCACGTAGTGCCTAAGCGTAAACTTGACGACGACAATAGCTGTAGTAGAGTCTTCATGTCGCTGGTGGTGAATTGACTGCGGAATTGGGCGACAATAGCATTGAGGCGTTCAAGATGCTGTGTTGGGAGGAAGGAAAGGACATGATCGAAGTCACTGTCGCGGATGGTGTTTACAATACCAGAGAGCGACAGTCCACGCTTTTTTTTAAAAGAAAATGAGATTGCTTGAATAACTGTTAAATCAAGGAGACCGACTTGAGCCGGTAGACATTGTCGTGGCAGAGCTCGCCCTTGAGGATGTGGACAATATGGTGTGCCAAGGGAGGGAGCAGGTCGATTAATGGGTTATCCTGTACTTGGTCCAGTAGACGGCGGTCGCCGTCCGTCCACGGCTTGCCTAGCAACTAGAAAAAAAGAGAGAGATGAGATCAATTGACGGGGGATCCCGCATCCTAACTTTTTTGTAACCAACGTCAAAGATCGCCGTCTTGATCCCACTAAGCTGTTCGTCCTCGTGGAGCAAGGGTATATGGTTACCGTCGCCATCGTCAGCATCGTGATCGTCCACAGTTTCGCTGTCCATGTTGGCGGCCTCCTCTTCCAGGTTGGCGCTGTCATTTCCATCATCACCCACTTTAGCGTCGTCCTGGACATCATTATGAAGCGGACGCTTTCGCTTGCCCAGTCGCTTCAGGGTGGCACGCTGCATGACGTTTGCCACGGTTCGTGCCATCCCAGCGTAATCGGCCAAGGCATTAATGCTTGAGTTCATGTATGTTGTGTCCAGTCGTATGAGAGCGTCCAGCCGGCTGTGCACGTCTTCCCAGCACTTTTTATCCATAGAGAGCCCTCTGTGGATAATCAAGAAGAAAAAGAAATGAACACTAAGCAGGCATACTCACACGAAAGACAGGGGAAGAATTACGGCATTTTTGCGTCAGGTTTAAGACGTTGAAAGGTTGAAAGAAAGCGTGATGCCCATGAGCTGTGGAGAGCGTTGGTGCTGGTATCCACACAGCTCAAAAGCCAGAGAGGCATTTCGCGACTGTATTTATTTGATGAACGTGTTAAACGTCGGACGTTTTGTATTGACAACGTAATTGATAATCTCAACATCATAATCAATAATAAATCACAGGATATAAAGGCTTATTCTTAGACGCTTACTATCACGGCCGTCATAGTCCGTGTAGGTCCCGTTTGAGTCTGTCATGGGAGTATACACTCCACGGCAATACATCTGTGCCCACTTGTACAGGCTCCGGCTAGTGTAACAT